>JARYZH020000454.1:0-188001 GCA_030021035.2 Notholithocarpus densiflorus | reverse complement strand
AAAAGACATAATATAATTTGAACACTAAAAAGATTTTAAAAAGAAGACATAATATAATGGGAAAAATACTAGTAGAGTAGACAGTGTACATTCATAAGGGTAAGTGCACTGTGCAACAGTACATTAGTTGAGGAATCTGAGAATTTTATATTCTTCTCTGTCGTTCTCTCTCACCCTCTGACACACACAAAGAGACGGTGTGAGCGAGATGTGAGAGCTGAGGTGAGGTGTAGTGTAATATGACCTAGGCATTGAATTCAAGGTTTGATACTGAAATGGCGCAGGTTATCTGCCCTAAACATAAGGAATTGCATTCCTTTCATGGTTCGTTGGATTTCTAATCTTTCTATTCTCTTGTCTGTTCTTAATTTTACTTTTCTTTTCTTTTCTTTTCTTTTAATTGCTCAAACATGTCTAACTCTTCATTTTACATATTTCTAATAAACCCGTGGAAATGTTTCAGATATCTTACTCCTTGCTTTATTTTATTCCAAATTTGCAAGTGGCCAATATCTTTATTATTATTATTATTTGTGCGGTAAGTTACTAATGTGTAATTCCTTCCCAATGGTTATATTTACTTGGAATCTCATAAAACTCATCTGTTATTTTGTTGCATATTATATGTTTACCTTGAGAATTACTTGTGGCAGAATGAAAGTTTTTTTTTTTACTGTTCACTTGTGAGAGATTACGCTTTAAGTGTGTTTTTGTGAGTATGCATGTTTTAAATAAAATAAAATAAAATTTTATATGAGAGAAAACCCTATGTTTATCTTGTTGACAACATAATGATGTATGCAGAAATTGAGGAACACAGCAAACTAGCAAGCATTTGGTGCAATGGGAGACAATAGTGGTGATGAATATGTGCCAGTTGGTGCAGTACCTCCTCCTAGGGTAGATAACTTCAAAAAAGTTTCTCTTTTGCCTCTTGTATTCCTCATATTCTACGAGGTTTCTGGGGGACCATTTGGGGTCGAGGACACTGTTGGAGCTGCTGGTCCTCTTTTAGCCCTTCTAGGCTTCTTGATCTTCCCATTCATATGGAGTATTCCTGAAGCATTAATAACTGCCGAGATGGGTACCATGTTTCCTGAGAATAGTGGTTATGTGGTTTGGGTTTCGACTGCATTGGGTCCTTATTGGGGATTTCAACAAGGCTGGGTGAAATGGCTAAGTGGGGTTATTGATAATGCACTCTACCCAGCTTTATTTCTTGATTATTTGAAGTCGGCAATCCCGGCTTTAGGTAGTGGTTTACCAAGAATCCTAGCTGTGTTAGCTTTGACTGTTGTCCTCACTTACATGAACTATAGGGGGTTAACCATTGTGGGATGGCTTGCTGTTCTTTTAGGGATTCTCTCAATTCTTCCTTTTGTAGTTATGGGGCTTGTGGCGATTCCAAAGTTGGAGCCTTCTAGATGGTTAGAGGTAAATCTACGTGATGTGGACTGGAATTTATATTTAAACACTTTATTTTGGAATCTTAATTATTGGGACTCAATAAGCACACTTGTTGGCGAGGTGGACAACCCAAAGAGAACTCTTCCAAATGCTTTGCTTTATGCTCTGATATTGGTAGTTCTTGGATATTTCTTCCCTCTTTTAATTGGTACAGGCGCTGTTCCAGTCAACCGGGAGTTATGGACTGATGGGTATTTCTCGGACATTGCTAAAATTATTGGGGGAGTTTGGTTGAGATGGTGGATCCAAGGAGCTTCAGCAGTGTCAAATATGGGGATGTTTGTAGCTGAGATGAGTAGTGACTCTTTTCAACTTTTGGGTATGGCGGAACGGGGTATGCTACCTGAGTTCTTCGGCAAGAGGTCTCGTTATGGAACTCCATTGATAGGGATTTTATTCTCAGCTTCTGGCGTGTTCTTGCTATCGTGGCTAAGCTTCCAAGAGATTGTAGCAGCGGAGAATTTCTTGTACTGTTTTGGAATGATTTTGGAATTCATAGCATTTGTATGGTTACGGGTAAAATATCCCACTGCATATCGGCCTTACAAGATACCTGGGGGAACAGTTGGAGCCATTCTTTTGTGTATTCCTCCAACCATATTGATCTGCAGTGTGTTGGCTCTTTCTACACTTAAGGTATTTCTTGTAAGTATTGTTGCTGTGATGATTGGACTTGTGATGCAGCCTTGTCTCAAGTATGTGGAGAAAAAGAGATGGATCAAGTTCTCTACTAATTCTAACCTCCCAGTTCTAACAGGAACCCTCATGCCACAATGATCAAGTTGACATAGTATTTATTGACCACTAGAATGCAAAGACTTACTTTCAGTATTTACAAAATGTTGGAATGAAGGATTGTGATTCTAGTAATCTTTGAAATAAGTTATTACTTGTTGGAGAAGCATCTTTGGTTTGTTAATGCTATTCATCTTTTCTATCTTGTGGTTGCATATTGAATCTTATGATTTTTTTTTTTCTTTTCAAGAAGAAAAGAAGAAGAATCAATCTTAGGATTTTTATTTAGAAGAACTTAGAATTTATTTTACTGATCTTCTACATTGTTAAACCAAGTAAAACCTTGAATCAATTTGGAAATCAGAAAACAACATTAAAAAATACAATAAATAGAAGTGTATTGCATTGTAATCAATGTAGATTGCCAAAGTTTCTGACACAAGCCAAAATTTTCTTTGCCCCAAGCATAAGCTTGCATAATTGGCCAGAGCATTAATGCTTGTTCTTTATCTCATACTACCTTTTGGACTTGGCCTCTTTGATGTGCGCTTGGGATTGGCAAGAAGAAACGTTAAATCAATGATCAATAATAGATTTGCATAAATCCTCTGTACTACTTTTTATGTTCCACAAATCACAACTTATCATGTATTTTTTTAACTTTCCTTATAAAATAGTCAAATTAAAAAAAAAAAAAAAACACATTATAAATTGTAATTGGTGAAACATAAAATGGAACACAAAAAATGGTACAGCAGATTTGTATTCATCTGTCATTGTGTGTGTCCGCAGTTCGCATAGAATGTGTTTAAGGTATAAGCATTCTAGCATAATGAAGACTTTGCTCATGATTATGAAATCCCATTTCTTGAAGAATCTCTCATTATTTTTCTCTCTATTTTTACACTATTTTCAAAGAATACCACCTAGTTGATCTAGAATTTCTTTGTGAACTTTTTGGTAAATTTTTTTATGTGAATATTGTTTGTTGTAGATTTGAATTAATAAATATATATTATAGAAATAAAAATATACTATTAAAAACATTATGATGGTGTTATCATCTCTTTTCTTGTTCTTTGTTATTAGTAGGCTCTTGGATTTTGTTGGCCCTAATTTACCCAAATGTTATACGTACAGTTTCAGTGTAGACCAGTCCTCAGTGCAGCATTTGTTGCTTTGTCTTTTGAGATTTTTGTTTTGCTTATGTGTTTGTCCTGAATGAATGTCTCTATTCTTGTCAATTTCTTTTCGTTTACCTTTGGGTTCTTTGAAATTTTTGCACTTTTCAAATCTAAATCTAATCTCTGATTATTAGAGTTGGATACATGGTATAATTTCAAACCTAAGACCAAAACACCATCTTTTCTTCACGGTCCTTTGGTCTGATCTTATAAACAAATGGTAGACGTAAGTAGGGCCTATAAATATAACAATTTCATTCAATTATTACTTCAAGAAAAGAAATGTATAAAAGCTCTCAATAAGTGATTAATTATGATTATTTGTTACCAAAAGGTAGGACTTCTTGTATGTTGTCATGTATGAGACTTCAGCGTGTTGGATTCAACTTCCCAATTTAACATTTTTTCTTGCTATTTGCAACCATACAAGGTGCTAACAATTGGCATGCAATAAAATTTTAACTATGCTCACTTAACAGTTATCACTTCAAAGTGTGACCGTGCACACTTATGATATGTTGAAGAATAAATGCAGAGTTATTAAAAAACATGCTATCTTATCTATTTCATGTACAAAGACTTATTGTATTTGCTACCATGATTCTTCATAATTTTGTTAGAATACATGATAAGGTTGATGAGGAGTTCAACATTTATATTCATAATTCAATTCAGGTGACATATGCATGGTGGGTTGAGTGCTTCAAACAATGACATTTCAACGAATGTGTTGTGCCTACAATAATATCCCCATTAATAATATGTGTGAAGCTCTCTGTTAAGAGATTTGAATAATTTTCCTTGCCTCCCATATCCCACAAGCGTTTATATTTGTGAAGTGAACATCCGGCCAAGGGTGGGCAGTTGTAATAGAAACATATGGTTAATCATGGTAATAGATTGTATTATAATCAGTGACCTTTTAAAGGAATTTAAAAGTAGTAACTAATATTTTGATAACATCTTTTCTAAGAATTATTATTTATTTATTTATTTTTTTGAAATAGCTTTGTCTTCAAAAAGTTAGATTTTTGTAACACAATTTCGTACCTTTATAAAAACACAAAGAATATGTTTCATATTGTGTCGTTTGAAACTTGAAATTATTTTTCAAAATAACTGGTGTATATTGTAGGAAAAGTAGAGTTATATTGGGAGATGGTGCATAACTTGACAAGAATTCTATTAATGTTGCCTATATAACCAATTGTTTGATAAATTACACTGTTTTATGTTGTTTATAATTCTACTTCAATGTGTAGAGAGTTCAGGAAATGAAACAAGATAATTCAGAAAAGTCTAATCAGCATTAGTAGTTAAAGATATTGACTAACCCCTTTCATTATTTTTATCTCTCTCATATATTTACTTGTAGTGTAGTCTAATATATTTTGTTCTGTTTCAATAATTTTTAGGCTCTGAATCTTTCGATTTGCTAATTTTTATGACCTTTTGAAAGTTTTAATTGGTGTATATTGGAGGAAAAGTAGAGTTACATTGGAAGATGATGCATAACTTGAATGGAATTCTTCTTATGTTGCTTGTATAATCAAATATGGTATTTTGGATATACTTTGAGCAATTACAAGCATTAGTGTAAGATTAAGAATATTTTTTGTTCGAAGCAATGCTTGAAATTAAATGCGATTGATTGGGTTCCATTGATTTTATTAGATAAGTTATGTTTTGGGTTTTACATATATTTCTCTATCGTGTAGTCATATATTTCTCTAGGCTCTAAATCTTTTGATTTGCTAATTTTTATGGCATTTTGAAAGTTTTAATATTTGAATTTTTTTGGTTCATTTTTTACAATATTGGAATATGTTTGCTAGATGTCAATAGCTATAGTCATGGATTGTTCTCTTGAGGGTACCTTAGCTCTCTCTTATATTTATTTATAGTTTAGCCTTATATATATTTTTTTGTTTCAATAATTTTTAGGCTTCAAATTTTCTGATTTGCTAATTTTTATGGCCTTTTGAAAGTTTTAACTTCTAAATTATTGGGTTTATTTTTGCAATATCTTAAATCGGTACCTTATCTCTTATATTTCTCTGTTGTGTAGTCATGTATTTTTTTTCAATAATTTCTTTGCTCTAAATCATCTTTTTCTTTATTAGTTTTTTGGACTTTTGGAAGTTTTGATATCTGGTTCTTTGATTTTCCACTTTTTTTTTTCCAAAATCTGAAAATTTTTGATAGATTTCAACAACTATAGCCAGAAATCTTTTGAGGTAACACGTATTTAAATATATTTCTCTATAGAGTAGCCATAGCCATATATTTTTTGTTTTGTTTCAATAATTATTAAGCTTTGTATATTAAATTTCTTTTATATTTTTAGCTTTTTAGAAGTTTTAAGATTTGATTTTTTGGGTTCTGTTTTTGCAATAACTGAACCTGTCAACTATAGCCATGGATTAGTCTTTTGAGGGTAACTGCATCTTTCTCTTATATTTTTTTGTTGTGTAGTCATATATTTTTCATTTTGTTTTAATAATTTTAGCTTTGTATTTTATATATTATACATTTATGTAAAAGTTTCCCATGTATTGTATGGGATTAAGAAATATAAATTAAACTTAGTCTAACCTAATAGATTTTACCTTTCCTCATGTCATGTGTTAGTAATTGAGCCGAATTTGACCTAATCCCATGGGCCAAATCACAGACCTTTATTTATTAAACTTTGTTAGGTTCTAAAAGTTTAGAACAATGCAAATTGTGAATACAAACTTGTCTAGATATAGATCTTGGAGTCTATAGGTATTATTAGACAATGCTCAAGGTGATACAAGTCAAGATTCAAGAACATACAAGCTAAAGAAAGAAGAATTCGAAATCAGCCTGGTTCGATCGATTGAAAGACAGACTCTACCGATTGAAACACATATTTGCAGAATTCTATTTCAGCCCAAACTCTACTTAAACATATTGGGTTTCAAGTAAGACACTACTATATATAAAAGAAACCCTAAGCACATTTTTATAAGGCTTTTTAGAGAGAGAAGAGTGTGCCTCTTTTGTAGATCTAGGGTTTTGTACCCAAAAGCTCTCTAAAGTCTTCTACTAGTGTTATTCCTTGAAGAATCTAAAGATCCGGTGTTGTAGAAGTTGCTGCATACAAGATCAACATCTAAGGAGATCTAAAACCTTTGAGTGGAGTCTTAAAGTCACAAGTGTGGGTGCTTATGTTGCAAAGGCCTAGTAGAGAATGAATCTGTGGATTCGGAGTTTGCACATGGTCATGTCAGTAAGTTCTACATGTGGTAGCAATAGGATGTTAGTGGTCTAAGTCTTATTGTAAACTTCGATTCTCTATAGTAGAATTGTTTTTTACCTTGAGGATAGCTAGGTTAAATCCTCCCCATGTTTTTTACCGGTTTAGTTTTCTTGGGTCATCATATCGTTGTGTTATTTACTTTTCCGCTGTTTTGCATGATATAATTGTTTTGTTTTAACCTGGATCTGAATAATAAACCTAAGTATTCACTTGGTTAATTAATTAGGTTAAACAATCTAGTTTATAGGAATCTAAAAACTAACAAACTTATTAATTAATATATCGTTTATTTCATAATACATTATATATTTATGCAAAATTTTTCTGTGCATTGCATAGGTTAACGACTAGTAATATATTATATTTAAAACCAATGGATAGAAACATAATAATAGTAAAATTAGAAAATTTAAAAACAAAACCATTGCAATATATGCAGCAATCGTATATTATCATTATTTTGGATAAAATCCTTTAGCTCCAAGAAATAAAGGATAGAGGGTGTGATGAGTTAAAGAAAAAGGGTATCCCTATTCGTGTATTCCAGAATTCATACATATATGCATCTCAAACACCTGCTGAATGTAACAAAGTGTTCTGTTGTGTATGATAATCAAGAGGATTCAAGTGGGTTGAGTGGTTGTGTGAGCACTAAAGTTTTTGGTTTGAATTTAAGTGGTTGTATTAGAGTTAGTTAAAAACTATTGAATGAGGGGGAGAACAGTTTGAGGCCATTGGGTATTAGGCTGAACAGTCGACCTCACCATAAATTTAATAAGTAGACCCCACCATAAATGTGAGAGGAGGGAGCACCATTCTTCGTGCTCCAAGAGTACCTAAGAATTACTCAAGTAGAACACTTTCTCAATAGTTGTTGTCACATTGTTTTGTATAAAGGTAATAATGGGGCTAACTTAGATACCCTAAAATTATTTACATAAGAGGAAAGATCCTCATTGGAATTTGCTTGAGGCTTGAGCAGAAAGTCCCAGCAGCCCCTTGTTAAGTGACATTTTTATTTTTGATTTGATGAGAGAAAAGATGGTGTAAAGGTGGGGCTCTGTTACACTAAGGTAATGCTTGGTTTTTATGAGTTCTTTGTGGGTCTTAGCAAATCAATCTCAAGTATTCTCAACAATTGGTCTTGTGGTCCTAATGCTCGTTTGGATTGACTTTGGCACTGAGCTTTTGTGGCGCTTATCTTCGGCTTTCCCATGTACTCAATCAGCCCAAGTTCATGGGCTCTGCTAGCTAGGCCCATGGGATTTAATTTTACCTCACTTTCTAGTGGCCTTCGACTAACACGTGACAATGTTAGTGGCTTTCCATGGGCTGGTTTTCTTGAACCATTTTACTCACAAGTGGGTGTAATAAGCCTGGGTGAAATATGTATGGTCAAAATTAGATTCTTTTCAGTGGCAAAATTCATGGGCCATTGGGATAAAATTTGGCGGGCCGGACATAACAATTTATGGTATTTTATCTCAAGGTTAGTGGACCTGAATGACGGGTTTTGGGCTGAATTTGATGTCCAAAAATTCGCTACTAACAATTTCTTAAAATAGATTGGGATTTTTCATTGCTTTTTTTAGAGTGTGATGATGCATTGATGCTGCAGCTGTTAAGAGCCTAACAACAAAGATGTTTTAAAAGTGCCCCATTTGGCCATCTCATAGAGAAAATTCATATAACATATAGCATAAGTGAGTGAAGTTTTACATTCAATAATAATGAGAAGAATAAGTAGTTAATATAGCATAATTGAGTATATACCCTTTGGGTTTAAGCTTTTTAGGTTAAAGTGTATCTCTATATGTTATATTGTAAGTATTTCTAACATGATTGTCACATTTGCCGTTGTCAACCACGAGTAATTCTTAGGTACTCCCGGAGCACGGAGAATGGTGCTCCCTCCTCTCACATTCATGGTGGGGTCCGCTCATTAAATTCATGGTGGGGTCCATCATGAATGTGAGAGGAGGGAGCACCATTTCACTATACTCCGGGACTACCTAAGAATTTTCCGTCAACCACACCTTGTATATGTTATTACTAGAAAAATACAATATAATTATTTAGTATTTCTAACATGGTAAATATGACGAAACCTTGTATATCTCCATGACATGACTAAGGAGTTGATTCCATATTTGTACTTTGGTTGCTAGTACTTTCGGCATCTCTGCTACTGCCATTACTGCCTACTCCACTTCCTCGGCTGCTATTACTTCCTCCCTCTCTGTCATTGCTATTGCCGCTACTTTTGCTCCCTCCTTTATCAACCAAAACAAGAGCCATGCAGAGATCTTCTTTGTTAGCAACTCGGAAAGACCAAATTTGGACCACAGTAGTAATCTTCAGATCATTTGCTGCAACCACGTTGTTCCAATTTATTCTTAGAACATATGAAGAGCTTTTCTTCCCTGATTCCTTAGGCATGTATCATTGCCTTAAAACCATCGTATAGACAGTATTAGATGGCTCCACGAATTGCACTCCAATGGGCTTTTGCTGATCAAGAGCTTCTCTCTCTGTCTCTTTTAAGAAATCTGGATTGATTTGGCTTAAAGGCATGGATACCTTATTTTTATCTCATTTCCCATCAAACTCATAAAGGGATTTTTGAATGACAAAAACTTCCTGGGTTCCATGCATTTCTCTAATGCGATTCCTGATATGCTCAAGTAGGTCTGGTGGTGATGATGGCACATGCAACTTGGAACTCCTCCTTCTCTTTGGTATGTGTACGCTTAGTAGGACTCTTCAATTCCTTTCCATCAAAGATGAAACACAATTTCTTGACTGGCTTAGTTATAGGCACTTTCCCTTCAATCAGAGTTTTAGTCTTTGATAAAATAACTGGAGTTTCAACATTGGCATTAGTATCGGGTTTGGGCGAAGCCAAATGCTGAGTCTTAGGCTTCTTGGGAGTGTTTTTTGTTGCAAAAAATTCAGACTTAGAACTGCTGTTGAAATCTCCATGAGTTTCAGACTTTGATAAAATAATTGGAGTTTCACCATTAGCATTAGCATCAAGTTTGGGCGTAGCCAAACGCTCTGTCCTAGGCTTCTTGGGAGTGTTTTCTGTTGTGAAACATTCAGACTTAGAACCATTGTTGAAATCTCCATGAGTTTTAGATTTTGATAATGTTAGAGATTGTAGACGACTAAATTTCTCGGTTCGAAATAAATCAAACAAGTAAAATAGTTTCACAAATGCGAATTTGTATTGATGATTGTGTGGTACAATTCTCTGTAATTACAAAAGAGTGATCCTCTGATTCGATCTCCTTAAAAGACTTGTTGATTGGATTTGTAGTAATGTGATTTTGACTCGAACACAAAATATCCTTCAATTTGGTTGAGAGATGGATCGAAGATTGCTGAAACGGAATTACAATGAATCTCTGGCTGTGAGCTTGTTAGAAATCCTTTGTTCTTCATGTTCTTCGTGTTCTTCGTATGTTCTTCGTCTTCGAAGGTTTATGGTGGAAGTTCTTCGGGGCTTTAGAAGCTTGGATCCATAGAGCTTCACTGATTTGTGACTTGTTGATGTTTTCGGACACTTTTGGCTTGATTCTCGTAAACTTTTGGATCTAGGCAGATAGTTTGGATGATTCTGCTTTGAATGTTCTTCGTATTTGAATGTTTGTGGTGGAAGTTCTTCGGGGCTTTGGAGGCTTGAATCCGTTGAGCTTCACCAATTTATGGTTGTTGGAGTTTCTGGAGGCTTTTGAGCTTGATTCCAGTGAACTTTAGGATCTAGGCAGATAGTTTGGATGATTCTGCTTTGAGTGTTCTTCGATTTTGAGGTTGAAGTTCTTGAAGTTCTTGAAGGCTTTGAGGCTTGATTCCTGCAGAGCTTCTGTACTTCTGATGCTTTTGAATCTTCTCTGATGCTGCTTGTACTTCAGATGGCTTGGTGTGTGTCCTCCTAAATGTCTTAGGAAGGTTTCTATTTATAGGAGTTTGGGGGTGGGTGAGCGACACGTGGCGGAGTCTGATTGGTGACACATGTCTCAGCCTGATTGGTCTGCCTATGTCATCGCTTACACGCGCTGGACTGCTTGTGTCATCGCTTACACGTGCGAGACTGCTTGTGTCATCGCTTACATATGCTGATGCGTGATTGGTTTTTTGCATGACACTTGGCAAATTTTCATTGGCTTCTGAGTAGTGATAGTAAAACCTAGCAGCAATATGTGGCACTTTGTAATTGGCTGTATTTTATGGACTTGGTAGTGTGACGTGTCAGCTTGTGATAGGTCGGGAATTTTCCCTCTCTACAGAGATATATTAGCCCATTAGTATAGGCCCAAGCCAAGTCTCCTACTTGCACTAGAAGTCTATTAGTCTAAGATTTAGTCTACTATATATACACATGTTATTATTCATTGTAACATAGGATTTGTACTACACTCTAATATATTATTAATGTAGCCCTTTAGGATTTCTTCCGTGGATATAGATCGTTAGGCTGAACCACGTAACCTTCATGTGTTATTGTGTTTTATACTTTATGCTTTCGCTTCCGCATCCATACTAGCATATTTAACATGGTGTATCAATGCTAATATTTAACATGGTATCAGAGCTAGGTTCTTATGGCCATGGTTTTCTGTCCTTGCGGTATATTTAAGAGCAATCTTTGTCTTCCTCGGTGTTTTTTTGCTGCGTTTATCTGCTTTGGCTTCCTACTACTGCTGTCAAAACTCTCCGGTATAGTCATGCCACCATTAGAAGTCACATCAACACTACAAGACCATTACCTTCCTCAAATTATTGTAACAGAGCCAAACTTCATTCAAGAGATCTTCTTAAGCTTATCAAATCTCAAGATTTCATCAAGTTTCCATCTTGAGTTTAAGAGGGGGTGTTAGAAATATATTAGCCCATTAGCATAGGCCCAAGCCCAATTCTACTTTGTGTGCAAGCCAAGTCTCCTACTTGTACTAGAAGTCTATTAGTCTAGGGTTTAGTCTACTATATATACACATGTTATTATTCATTGTAACACAAGATTCGTACTACACTCTAATATATTATTAATGTAGCCCTTTAGGGTTTCCTCCGTGGATATAGACCGTTAGGCTAAACCACGTAACCCTCATGTGTTATTGTGTTCTATACTTTATGCTTTCGCTTCCGCATCCATACTAGCATATTTAACATGGTGTATTAATGCTAATATTTAACATGGAATCTTAACATGCTAATATTGCTAATATTTAATATGGTATCAGAGCCATTGCTCTAACTTTCTTGTGTCTTGTAGTCTTGTCTTTGTTGGTATTTTCCGCTACCTCGACTTCTTCAGTCAGTAAACCTTTTTGGTGCCCTCTCCTGATTGCCCCACTGTCGTCAGAGGTGCCCAAGGTTGAATTTTCACCGCCAGAAGCTCGATCACTGCCACCAAGATCATTGCCTCCGTCGGATCTTCCACATCGGACCTCTAATTAAGACATAAGACATATCACTGTGTAGATTTTCAACCGATCTACACAACGCCGCTAAAATCATCATCATCTGACCCTCCACGCGCTGCCACGCGTCGGTAAAAGATTCAGCAGTTTTTCCACGCACCTTACGTGCCTTCAGTATTGCTCCAATCATCTCACCGCCGCTGTCATCGGAATGGTCTTTCTTCGATCTACATCGTCGGAAAAGAATCAGACTCATCGGACTCCCCACGCGCCCTCATGCGTCATCCAAAGCTTCTGCGAAGATTGAACCACGTGCCTCACGTGCCCCATGCGCCGCTGGGTCACCTGCTGACGTCATCATTGCCACGTCAGCATCCACGTAAGCCTTAGCTAATGTCATTAGCTTACGTCATCTTGTTGACGTCATCACAGGGAGTTGACTGCATTGTTGACTGTTGATCGTTGACTTTTTCTCAAAGGTGACTTTTTGCAGTCCAGGTGCTCCTTACCCAGGTTTTTGCATAGATTTCATTTTTGTAGTCCATTTTTGCATATTTTGCTTGTAAATGAAGAATAAGGACAAGTCTTCTTCCTTTTGCAATAATCGTTGCCGATAATCTAACAAACGCTTTTGCAATTTTTGCAAATGTTTTGGCCATAATATTGAGGCTTGCTATCAATGCAACATATCAGCTGTTTCCATTTCTACTACAGTTGCTAACACTGAGAGTGTCCAACCCATGGCTCTCGTCTCTGCACAGTCTCAGTCTTCTGGATCCACTTTCACCATTTCTAGAGATGACCTTATAAACATCATTGCTAATGTCATTCGTATGGTTGGTAATGTATCTTATTCCTCTTCTCTCTCAGCTTTATCTGGTATGTCTCCTACCTTTTGGCTTATGGATTCTACTTGTTGCAATCACATGACACCTCATTCGTCCTTATTTTCTAAACTTAAACCTGCACCACACTCTCTTAATATTTGCATAGCAAATGGTTCCACAATGTCTGGTCATAATATAGGTTCCATTTCAACCTCCAACCTCTCGGTTCCTGGGGTCTTTAATGTTCCGGACCTTTCTTACAATTTATTCTCTGTGGGACAATAGTTGAGTTGGGTTATTGCATTATCTTTGATTATTCTGGGTGTATTGTGCAGGATCTAAGGACGGGACAGGAGCTTGGGACTAGTCCTAGAGTTTGGCGTATGTTTCCCGTGGACAACCTTCGTCTTCCACTTGTTGCTCTTGTTTTTGTTGCTGTAGCAGCTGCAGTTTCTTCTATTCCTTCCCTTGCACTTTGGCCCTTGCACTTTGGCATGCTCGACTTGGTCACACATCTTCCTCTCGGGTACAACAATTGGCTTCTAGAGGTTTGTTAGGTTCAGTGTCTACTAAAATTTTTGATTATGTCTCATGTCAGTTAGGAAACACAACCAGCTTCGCCTTTCAATTCTAGTGAATCAATATCTACTGATATCTTTGACCTTATTCATTCTGATGTTTGGGGGCCTTCTCCTATCTCTAGTATTGGTGGATCTCGATATTTTGTTGTCTTTGTTGATGATTATTCCTATAGCTGGATTTTTCATATGAAACATCGTTTTGAATTATTGCAAGTATATTCTAATTTTGTAAAAATGTTTGAAACTCAATTTTCCAAGCGTATCAAAATTTTTTGATCTGATAATGCTCTTGAGTACACTCAATATGCTTTCCAAGTTGTTTTGCATTCCTATGGCATTGTTCATCAACTAACTTGTCGAGGTACCTCTCAACATAATGGTAGAGCTGAACGAAAACTTCGTCATATTCTTGACACTGTTCGTGCTCTCCTTCTCTCTGCCAAAGTTCCTGCTCCTTTTTGGGGCGAAGCTGCTCTTCATGCTGTTCATGCTATTAATCGCATTCCAAGTCCTGTTATCCAAAATCAAACTCCATATGAGCGCCTTTTTGGGTCACCTCTAGACTATCATTACCTTCGCTTCTTCGGTTCTGCTTGTTTCGTTCTTCTTCAGCCACATGAGCATAACAAACTTGAGCCTTGGTCAAGGCTTTGTTGTTTTCTTGGCTATGGCAAAACTCAAAAGGGGTATCGGTGTTATGATCCTGTCTCTCATCGTCTTCGTGTCTCCCGCAATGTTGTCTTTTGGGAATATCGCTCCTTTGTTGAGCTCTCTCACTTACGTACCTCCCTATCTTCCTCCTCTGTCTTAGAATTAGGCTTGGGCCTATACTAATGAGCTAATATATCTCTAACAGATAAAATAACTAGAGTTTCACCATTGGCATTAGCATAAGGTTTTGGTGAACACTGAGTCTTAGGCTTCTTGGGAGTGTTTTCTATTGTGAAAAATTTAGATTAGAACTTTTTATTCGTTTAGACCCCTTAAACCAGATTATTTAACCTAATATATTAACCAAGTGATTACTTAGATTAATTATTCAGATCTAGGTTAAACATAAATAAATCATATCATGCAAAGCAGCGAAAAATAAATTACACCACGATATGATGACCTAGGAAAACCGATGAAGCAAACCATTTCAAGGTAAAAATCTGGGGAGGATTTGACCTAGCAATCCCCAAGGTAAAGTAAATCCACTATAAGAGAATTGAAGTTTTTACCATCAGATTTAACCCTAAATCTATTCCTACCTCCGATAGTAACTTACTGACACGACCACATACAAGCTCCGAATTCACGAACTCCTTTTCTTCTTGGATTTACACTAACACAAGCAGCCTTGCTTGTGACTTTGAGATCCCACTCAAAGGTTTAGCAACACAAATTCTCCAGTTTGTGACTCCAAGACCACCCTTGAAGGTTTAGATCATCAGTAGTTGTTGATCTTGTTGCAGCAACTTTAGATCTACTGGATCTAATGATATGAGAATGATTTTCGGTAGTGACTTTGAAAGAGGAAGGCACAATACTTTTTAGATCTCACAAGAGCACCTCTAAAGTCTCTAAAAGCTTTGCAAATGTAGTTAGGGTTTTCCTTTATATACTAGAAGTGTTTCACTTGAAATCCAAAAAGTTTAAGCAGAGTTTGGGTTGAAATAGAATTCTGCAGAAATTTCATGTCTGTGATTTTTGATCAGTCGGATCTAATTTTCGATCAGTCGGATTTCATTGAATTTGAACTCTCCTTTCTGCAGCTTGAATTTTCTTGTGTCAGACTTGTAACACCTTGAGCATTGTTTAATGAACTCTATAAAATCTAAGATCTATACTTAGACAAGTTTCTGCTCACTATTTGCCAATTGTTCTAAACTTTTAGAACCTAACAAGAACCATTGTTGAAATCTTTTTGTGGCAGAGGCCTACGTTTGGTACTGCTAAATAGTATAAAGTCCTTTAGAATCCTTTCGGTGAGTAATTGTGTTGCATCTTCTCCTTTCTTCAAGGATTCCTCAACGCACTCCGACTTAAGTTTTTCAAATGACTCACAAAAATCAGAAGATTTCACCAAGGCATTTTGATTTTCTTTTCTTTTAGAGAGAACAAAAAAAATAAAAATAAAAATAAAAATACATAGAACACAAACTGCATAGAGAGACTCCCAAAAATCCTATTCTTGTAGTGGAATTAATTTGTTTTTGAAATATTTAAAACTCTTCCAAAAAAAAAATTTATTAAGCTCTCACCTCCTATCCTATCTATCATCATCATCTAATGGTATTTTGATCTTCCAAAAAAATACAGGCGCTCACTGTTACAGAATGGCTCTTATTATAATCACATTGGTAACGTTGTTTGGGTTCTTTATTTCTATTATTTTGGTTCTTAGGCCATGAACCATCTACCCAGTAGCACATGCAAGCCGAAGCTCTTCATGGCTTTCCAACCTCCACCGCCACCTCTGAACTCAGCCCCCACCATTTTCATTTATCTTAAAGGTTAAGATACGCACGCTCTAGGCTTGGACTTACTTATGAGGAGGGAGCATAGTACATGCAATTTTATACACGTGTGGGGCGGGAAAGCCAAGTGTCAACTGCAGAGTGCTTCATTTCTTTACTTGCGCGCCAGAGAGGTGATCAAATGGGTGTGATTGATTCCTTTAAGTGCTTCACGTGTCAACTGCAGTCTATTTCTTCCCGTTATTTTATTGAGCAACGTGTAAAAAAAATTATTATTTTATTGATCCGTTAGTTTCCCTGTTAGTTTGGTGACGGAATGGTGCTTCAAGAACTTAAATGAAGGGTGTTAATTGGTTTAGGGACTAAAAATGGTAAAAATAAAATGTATGGACTAAAATAGAAAAAAGTCAAAATGTAGGGACTAAAAGTGCATTTACGCCAAAAATAAACAAAAAATTAAAATTAAGCTCCCACCGCTTGTCCCATCTATCATGATCATCCAACGATAAGTAACAAATCCTTCCTCGATTTCAATTAGGATTTCATTTCAGTCATTGCCCATTTTACCCTTTCATGTTTTTATTTTTTAAATTTTAAATCACATTCTAATATTAGGTGTTTTTTTTTTTTCTTTGCTCTTAATTTTTATTTTGTATGACTTTTATATATATACTAGCCTTATCACATGCGCTTTGTGCGTGCAATGAGACTTTTTTTTTTTGTTTAGTATCATAATTTTCTATTCATATCAATTTGAAACATATAGTGATTTTTATATGTTATTACTAGAGAAATACAATACAATTATTTAGTATTTCTAACATGGTATCAGAACCATTGTTTTGACCTTTTGTCGTTGTTGCCACTGCTGCTATCAACCATACCTTGTATATGTTATTACTAGAGAAATACAATACAATTATTCAGTATTTCTAACATGGTATTAGAGCCATTGTTTTGACCTTTTGGTGTGCTCTTTGCAATCTTGTCTTCCTTGGTGCCTTCCGCTACCTTCGTCGTCGCTGTTGTCGCTGCCACTGTCAACCACACCGAAGTCTCCGCCTTCTACCACCACCATCATTACTGCTTTGATCTTGTCACCTATCTTGGAAGAAGATTCGGTGTCATCAGAGCTATTACACGCCCTCACACACCATAGGAAATTTTCTGTGACCGTCCAAGTACACTTACTATTTCTGTCAAAGGAGTAGCTGAAGAACAGATGCTACCTTCGTCCTTTGCAAGATTGAATGGGATAGTTGCAATCACATGAAACCTCACCCATCCTTATTTTCTAAAATTGAACCTACACCACATCTTCTTAGTATTCATATAGCTGATAGTTCCACCATACATGGTAATAGTATAGGTTCTATTTCGACCTCCAATCTTTCGATTCCTTTGGTTTTCCAAGTGCTTGACCTATCCTATAACTTGTTTTATGTGGGCCAATTAGCTAAACTTGGTTATTGCCTTAGTTTTACTACTCTAGGTGTACTGTGCAGGATTGAAGGACGGGGTAAGAGGTTGGGATTGCTCATAGAGATGGACGTATATTTTCGATGGACAACCTTTGTCTTTAACCTATTGCTCTTGTGTCTGTTGCTGTTGCTGCATTTTCTTTCATACCTTCTCTTGCACTTTAGTATTCTAGTCTTGGTCATGCACCCTTTTCTCGGGTACAACAATTAGCTTCTAGAGGCCTATTAGGTTTTGTGGCCTAGGATAAGTTTGATTGTACTACGTGTAAATTAGGAAAACAACCAAGTATGCTATATAAATGTTCTGTGTAATAGGCATGTGGGCTTTAGGTCTACTTTAATTTATTTGTACATCACACATACTTGTACTACACACACTCTGCTTCCTATATAAAGGCACTCTTGTATATGTTATTACAAGAGAAATATAATACAATTATCCAGTATTTCTAATAGAATTTATTGAAGATACAAGACTCCTCAAGAAAAATTGAAATTGTAGGCCTCAAAACATGGCTCTAATACTTGTAGGTTATGGATTGACCCTAGTTAATTAATATATTATTCAAGTTGATTAATTAGTCAAATTATATATAGATTAGATTAAAGCACAATCAAATCACCAAAGTAAATTAAGTACAATGGAAAAAAAGTTTGACACAACAATTTGATCGCGATGGGAAAAACCCTTGTAGACAAAATCCCACCGGGTGAATTTCAGATCACCATTCCTGAAGAATCCAATACCAAGAGAAAACATTTATAAGCACAAGGAATCTTACCCTAAAAGCCTATCCCAAAATGCCTACCTACATTAGAATCTACTAAGCTATACCAAGCTTAGCTCTTATCCCCAATTGGACTTGATCTTGAAGAATACTTCTCCTTTGCACAAATTTCTCTATCCACATGATTTTTGTATTATATTCTTTCCAATTTGTGGTTTATGCTCATGTTCAATAATGTTATGCATTTGAGAATTACTGATACAGCTAAGAGTGTCATGAGGCTAGCTCCAAAAAATGAACATCAAAATAGCATTGAAATCATATGTTCAGGTTTGAATATGTTCATTTTTTAGAGCTGTAGCCTCATGACACTCTTGACTATATCAATAATTCTTAAATGCATAATATTATGGAACATATACATAAACTTCAATTTGGGATGAATGAAAAATTATAACACTAAACCTTAAATAAAAAGTCTTAGAGCATGCACAAAGTGCAATAAGGCTAGCATTTCATAAATATCATCCAAATTTTTTATTTTTTATTTTATTTCTTCTATTATGATTGTTAATTGATTAATTTTTGAACCTTTGTATAATTAGAATTAGAATTTGTAGAACAATTCCCAAACTGGGAGGTTCGACATTGTGTGTGTGCTTAACCTTCTATTCTTTTTTTTGTCCATTGACATGACTACAATATATAACAAACACATAAAATAAATAATATTTGGATAAAAAAAAATGTATTCTAAAAGTTCAATCCACCCATATATATGACAGTGTATGATGAAGAATTTTATGAGTCAGCGTCTTTTGTTAAGCCTTCCAATTTTTTTACAATAACATTTGAAACTAACTAATTGCAAGAGAAAAATGAAGCCATATTAAAATAAGTCCATTGCCACATCATAAAATTTGTCGAATACATATATTGCACATAAAATAGAATGCACATATGATACAATATATGGTAAAGAAAGAAGTTACATTGTTTTAAGGAAATACCTTGAATACAATTTTGTTTTGGAGTTTGAAGTGAATACAATTTTGTTTTTGTTTTTGTTTCTTCCTTAGCAATGTTAGAATACTAGGTTATTGTTAACATATTGTAGTTATGTCGAATTAATTACAATTTGGTTTAAATACAATTAATACCAGTCCCTATTATAATCTTAAGAAGGAACCATTAACTACAAACAAATTGACATTTTTCAACATATTTTTATCCACAGTCACTAAAAACTGTTGATAAAATTTTTAATTTTCTACATTTGCATGCAACAGTGGATTAAAAACAAGAAAATTTGCAAATATATTTTCACTGTTGGCATAACTGTTGAATTAAAGTTTTAAAAATACAAAAGTTTCAGATTTTTCTTCATCAATGGCTTGATCAATGTGGATAAAATAAATAAAACATTTTTTTTTTTTATCAACGGTTTTGTAAATATTGAAAATTAAGAACCATAAGATTACATAAAAGCTACAAATCTCACAACTCACAAGCCAAAAGCGTTATATCTCGCTCTCACTATTGCTCCTCTCCTAGAAAGCACGGACGCGGCTGGGAGGGTGCCGCACCCGAGTCCGACGCGGTTGCCCGTGCGTCGGTGCCGTGTCTGAGTTTTTTTTTTTTTTTTTTTTTTTTTTTTTTTTTTTTCTCTGATTCGCACCAACGCGGCTAGATTCGCCCTGAATCGGCTTCGTTTCGCGCCGAACCGGGCTGATTCGGCCAGAATCGGGCCGTATCGGCCATATCGAGTCGTATCGGCCGGCAATTGAAACGGCCAATACGGCCGAAATCGGCCTTGAATCTAGCCGGAAAAGCCGAAATTCTCACCTCAGAGGCATAGTAATGTGTTTCTTGCCTTCTTCTTTCTTTGTTTTGTGAATCAAGGCATAGTAATGTGTTTTCTAAAAATATTTTAATAGAAAAAATATATAGAAAATATAAATAAAAATATTTTTAATAATTTTTTAATCGCTGAGTCCCGTCGCACCCGCACCCTACTTTTTCAAAAATTGCCGAGTCCCGCACCCGCACCCGCACTCGAGTCCCGAAATGCACCCGTGCTTCATAGCTCCTCTCTCTCAGCAAACTCAGCTCCTCATAGGATCTCTCTCTCTATTGCTGAGAAAACCTTTCTATTTCTCTATTATTTTCTCGGCAACCAAACAGAGTGCTTGACTTCTGTTGATTTTGCTTTGTTTCAAATTCACCAAACTGGTACCATTACATCCAAATATTTCATATATTCACAATTTTCCCTATCCAAAATCTTTAATTAGGTATATTCTATATGTTTATTGGTGAATCCAATTTCTCATTCTCCTTTAAAACCTAACTTTCGATCTTTGTATTTCTTTGTTTTTCAATTCTTAAATTCAATTGTTTCTTTTAGATTGAACATTTTATACATTGAATTTAAATTTTTCATTAGGAACAAGAAGGTCAATTATTGATAGCTTTAGTTTTGGATTCATATTGGTTTTGTGTATTGTGTGTTTTCAATGTATTACTTTAGTTTTCAATTCATATTATACTAGGAACAGTTTTCAATATTCAATATCTCTTAGGGAATATTATATTAACTTTGGGAATATTGCTTCTAATTCAATATTATATAGAGTTGCTTGTTTCTAATTCAACATCTCTTTATCTCCACAACGAGAATTTATATAGGCTTCGTGCTACTGCAATATGGCTGGTGATTAAGCTCTGTACTTGATTGATTCTGGGTTCTCTTGCTAGTCTATTATGCTAAATGTAATGAGTCAAATTTTGGGAGATAGGTTTAAGTTTGTGAGACCTAACAAAAACTTGTTATGCATTTCAGAACCTTGTTGTAAGTAGTGTGCATTGGGGGTAGGACCACCTTCTGATTTTGTGCTTTAAATTGAGTGGTTAGTGTTATTATTTTCAAGAAAAACAGAAGTAGGTTCAATATGTTGGCACCTTACAACTTTGTTATAAATATCTAACTATATTGACCTTGGGTATGCATATAGATATTGTAGAAAGTTGGTTTCTCCTCCTCTATTTTCTACCCAAAGTGAGAGTGCATTGATAATTTTTTTGATGAGTAACATATTAGTCAAAAGATGGAATGATGGTTCCCCATTTTGTGTATCAGTGATTTGAAAGCAAAGCTTGTACTTAATTTGCAGCCGGTTTTAGTTCTCAACGCACGAGTCATGCTTGAAAATGTTATTGTACTGATGGTGGAAGTACTTTTTTGAATTCCTTTATTAAAGCTTAAAGATAGGCCTTGATTGAGGGGTGTGTGTTATTCTTTTATTGATTCGATAAATCATTGCAATTTAATTTATGTGTAGTAGTTAAGTGCATGGAAAGAGTTAATTTGCTATGGTTGGCTTGTTATTAGATCTAAAGGGCAAAGAAGATGATGGGGTTGACTTGCTCTAATCTGATTGGGATGTTTATAGGATGGCATATTGTCTTAGAGCATCTGACAAAGATGATGCTTTTGATGCCAGTAGCACCTTGAGAAGGTGTGAAGTTGGTGATGATCTTGATGAAGGCATTAGCAAATTATGCAACAAACCTTGAGAAGGTATGTTTTCTTTCTTTGTGTTTAGTATTTATTGTCATTTTGTTCTCAATGTAGGCTCTTTTCCTTTGAGATTGGTGTTGTTTGAGCTTCCTTCTCTAGTTACTAGTGGGACTATGGTTACTGTTGAGGATCTAAAACAAGAACTCTCCAAATACCTTTTAGTGTACAAGTATTGGCTATTGTAGATACTTTTAAGTGTACTATTCAAAAAGGTTTTGTGTAGCATGTAGTGATTCCTGTTTCAAATTAAAAAAAAGAAAAAGAAAAAAATGTATAAGGCATTAAACAGAGTAGTTGAGTTATGTTGATTTGTACAGTTTTTTTTAGAGTTAAAAGAGTAGTTGATTGGTTGTTGTAATTCAATTTGGAATGCACAATTGTGTTTACATTTATACTTTGAATTAGGTTATTAAAGTTTGATCAATGTGAAAGAGCACTATCGGCGCAAGTGCTCGCGACCATTTTTTGGGTGAATACGCCTTAGCCTAGGGTGGACCATCACGGAGGGTGTAAATGGAGTTGCCACCTAATTTAGGTTTAGGAACTATAAATATAGCGCCCTTTTGTGAAAGACTGATCTTTACTGGAGCAAGTGTCTAGAATTTAGGTATAGGGATAGGAAGGTGTTAGGCACCTAAGCCCACCTGACTCGTGAGTCGGCTTCCACTCATTATGTTCCAAATCTTAATCTCATTGAAGAGAAATTTAACATGTTATTCTAACTCACACACACTCTAACATGCATCTAAAAGCAAGCAACATGGCATCATCATCGCCAAGCCTAGCATTAATCTATCATGGCATTAAGCACATATTACCAAGGGCAGAAACATCACAAAGCAGATTCAAACAAGCATGTTAAGATATCTAAGCACCAAAACTAAGGTATTTAATCAAGCATACTCATGTTCATCAACCATATCATATTTGTCATCCAAATCAAATGCACGTTCATGTGATAATGCATGACTTGCCTCATCCCACAGCATCACAGCACCTATGTATCAATGCATGTTCATGGTATATGCATGTTCATTGTATTCAAGCAATCTAAACCTGAAATAGCATAAAAGAGATCAAAACAAACAAAACAAAACAAAAAAGAGAAGTAGAGACTTAAAGATATGTAAACTATAGGTTAAACAGAGACTAAACATGTAAGGAAAACAAGAAAATATCCAACAGGAACGAATTAGGGTTTCTGGGCATGATTGTGCATGCACATACATAGGGTATGCGTATGCATCCCTACTGTATGCGTATGCACACTTTGAGTATGCGTATGCATGCATAAAGCATGCGCATGCATAAAGCATGCGCATGCATACACACCCGAAACCCTAACTCAAAAACTTAGAACAAAAAAGCATAGAAAGCAAGAAATCTAACAACCTAGCATGCTTCTGACATAAACGCTATGTAAATCTAAACTAAACAAACATATTAAGGCATTAAAACATATATACAAAAAAAAAATAAAAAAATAAAAAAGGAAGAGAAAAAACAAAGAAAAGCGAAGAGAGAAAGATAGAACCTTTACCTCAACACTAGAACTTTTTAGAGCTTTGATTTTGACCATTCTCCTCAGTCAATCTATTTACAACCAAATCAAAAATGGATTAGTAAATTTCAGAACTCAAAGATTAAGACCAGAAAATGTCCCAATCAAGTAAAATTTGACTTGAGAATGTTTTGTGAAAAAACTCTCTATTTGATTTACTATTTTCTAGTGAATCTTGTGTCTTTTACTATCGTCTTCGTCCTCCCTTGAAAAAGTGCCTTTTATGGCTTTATATAGTCAAAAAATAGGAGTTTGGGGCGGCTCCCAGACGATGTGGGATTCATTTTAAACCAAAATTAAGTGCAAAAAGCTTTCCTTACATAGTTTTTGGAACCCTAGCTGTGTATGCATGCGCACAATTAGGGTTTCCTGCAGCCTTTTTTATTTTTTATTTTTTTTAATATATATATATATACCAAAAATAGTTTTATTCTTCCAAAAATATGTAATATTTTCCAAAAATACTTTTCTCAAGTCAATCTTCACGAGATTGAGCCCTAAACCGACCTTGAGCTTTAGAGCGCTATCATTATTGGAGAACGGAGGCTCGAGTCGTAAAGGGTACAAAATGCGGTGTCTACAAGCACATTAAAATTTATTTATTTATTTTAAGGAAAATGCTTATTTCAACATTTGCAAACCGTTGAAATTTATCTCAAGATACCCTTTATCGATGGTTGAGTGCATGTAGAAAAAAGTAATAAGCATTTTCATGTGTATATGTTTCAATGGCTTTTAATAGTACATTGACATTTATTAACCATTGATAAAAGTGTAACATTTTTTTTTTACGGTTACATAGACGGTAGAAAATGTTCTCGACATAGTTTTTAATGGTGGTTCTTGATGGTCATTTCAACCTTTAAAAACAGTATTTTCGACGGTTTTTAGTACTTTTTCCAATGGTTTCAACCGTAGAAAATAGCCAAATTTCTTTTAGTGATTTCCCTATCCTCTTATTTATTGTTTTTAATTTTATTTGGGTAAAGGAAAGACATTAAATAAAAGAAAAAATACAGATATAAAATTCAAACAATAAACTAATGCAATACTTCAAAAAAAAAAAAAAAAGTACCTAATACTTAGGCAAAATTCTTTGTTTTTACTTTTTAACATTATGAACATCGTTTGAAAAGTCCAGTTATTTTGAAAGCTTAATATGAAGCAACATCAATTATAAATGTATTTTGAACAATATATTATTTTAGACTTCTCAATTATAGCCTATGTTCTTAATTAGAATCCAAGTCCATTTTTTTATATATAAAAAATTAACTAAAAAAATGTAGAAGACTGGCCATAAACAAAAACAGACAGAGCATCTACGGTCATAAAATTGGGTTATTTCACCATTTTTTTTTTTTTTATATATATATTTTTTAACGGGTGTATTAGGCAGTAAATATTGCATACTTTTTTGAGAAAATCAACCCAGGTGTATAAATAGGTTTTTAATTGTGGTAGAAGCAGCTTTCTCAGCAAAAGGTATTAAAGATTGTAAATAGGAAGATAATTGGGTTTTACTACTAATCTTGTAAGTTGTACATTCAAAAACACAGAACGCATTAAAGAAAACTTACATACCTTCTTGTAAATTCTCAAAGAATTGCTGCGAGACTGTGTACAAAGGAAAATTAAATATTGTAGAAGTAGTTTTCTCAATCTTAAATTGGTGGAAGAGAAAGTAGTTGTATTTTTGTATAAGTAGGAAGCTGAAAGTAGTGGGAAATTGTTGATTTGTAGTTGGAAGTTTGTGATGTTTTGTGTTTTATTACTACAGTACAATGCATCTTGCATTACCCAATGAGGATGCTCTTATAACCATTATTTTTAGGGCAAATTATATTTCCCTCTTTTGAGATTTTGGAAAATGATACTTACTCCCAAACTTGAAAGGAGAAAAAACTCTTCTCCCTTGAAATTTGAAAAAAATAACACTCTCCCCTTCTGTTAATATTAGTAACGGAATATTCCAACTTTTTAAAAGATTCTTTTTACCAAAATTTAACCATGGTTAGTAAAAAGAGCATTCACATAAAATATAATAAAATAAAAAATAAAAAGAGCATATATAAAACATGTTGCTTAAGCAGATTTTTTAGTCTCTTCTAGCACCTTTCCAATTGATATTGTCAAAAATTGATGATTGTCTTAGATTTTTTAATCGCACCTCTCACCAACACTTTGGGTCAAAATTTACACGATAAAACAATTTGCCGTTGCTTTTCAAATTTTTATTGTTTAAAAATGAGTTGTTCGGCTTGTCACAAAATGATCTAAACTTAATAAATGGATTTTGCTAAGCCTGAGTCCAAGACCCAAAAAAAGGAATTATTTTTAGACTTTGAACTTCCTCACCGACCCAAAAAGAAGGAATAATTTTAAGACTTGGAACTTCCACACCAAATAAAGTTATTGTTTGCTAAAGACGTACTGGAGTTAGTTAATATAATATATACTGACATCACTTAACTTAAAAGAGTTAAACTCATGAGTTTGAGTCTAATATTATTATATTAACGACCTAATTTTCTCATTAGTATCTAATGTGGGACTTCATTATTACTTAATCAACCACACCATTCACACATGAACATTATAACAAATCTTCCTCTTCATGTGTGAGTCTTCTAGCTACCAAGTCACTTGTGGGACTTCAATTAGTTTCGCCTTTGAACATAAACTTTTTTCTTAGAAATCCAATTGTGATGCATTAGCAACACCAATAGTGTGCCCTTTACTCGACCATGCTTGGGGCGAAAATGGGAGTCTTCTTTGCACAACTATGAGAGTTGCCGATACACAATCACATTGACTCACCACTAATGGAACTTTTTCTCAACCATGGGTGGAGGCATGTGAGTCTTCCTTGTTGTACTCGGTGGAATTCACTAATGAACACCCTTGGGGAGATTTCTTGAATAATTAATATAACACATAGAATTAGATACACCACCCAACCTAAAAAACTTAAGCCTGTAACCAACATAATGCACAATAATGTCATATATATACACACACACACAAGTGCACAAATTTTGTCCTGAATTAAGCATCATGTTGTAAATGCCAATTGAGCCAGTGGCATGGGCCGTGGGCGTACACAAGCTTCACAGTAATTTAATTACCACACAAGGAGAATATGTGGGTTTTAGTTGGGCAGCACAAATTTGTCCATCCATTGCAAGAAAGAATACAAGGAAGTGTTTTCTAGAATTTTTAATTTTTCTTTCTAAAATGAATAAAGAAAGTTAAATTGGTGGGGAATCCGCAAATATCTTTCCTTCACTCATCGATCATGTTGTAGATGCCTGAATTTGAAAAGTGACATTTATTGTCACATATGTAATATAAGTAGGGAGGTAGTTTTTTCCTACCCGTTTACCACTCATCAAGATAATGAGTTAGGTTATTCTCCAAAAAAAAAAAAAAAAAAAGGATAATGAGTTAGGCTAACATATGAAATATTTGCTAAATTACAAGTGGCGTATTTATCAAACTAACATATGAAATATTTGCAAACTTACGTGTGTAGTCATTTATATGATTACTATTTGACTCTATGCCAATTATAACTATTAATGCTCCTCTTGATCAAGAAATTACTATCTAGATTTTCAGTCTCGTTATTATTATTAAGCCACTGATATCGGAGCTAGAGTGGATATTATTGTTATAATACAACAAAAAAATAATAATAATAAAATAAACATAGTTTTTAAAATGGATAACTGGAAACAGGCTTGAAAGTTGATTTTTAAATCCCAAATATCCGATTTTTCAAAGAAAAACTTAAATGATAATAAATAATGGAATTCATGGTATATTATTCATTCATGTCCGCAAAAATGCTATTGCAATTATGTAATTACTATTGATGACATGATTCATTTTGATAATATATTAATATAGCTACAACAAAATACAAAGGAAAATAGATTACTTCACCGAAAAAAAAAGAAAAAGGAAAATAGATTACTTATCTTGTTGGAATTGCATCTGTAAACTTATCCTAACTCTTGTCTCTTTTTTCTTTTCTTTTTTCTTTCTTTCTTTTTATTTTTTATTTTTTATTTTATTTTATTTTATTTTGTTTCTTTCTTTGTTTTTTGGTGGAAAAAAGTTAGAATTATTTCTCTATAACATAAATTTCTTGATTCATCAACTGCCGCATTGAAATTTCAGCAAAGGGCTTGGGCAATTGTGACCTTTGAACAGAAAACTCCTGTGATACTTGTTTCATTGTGGGGCGGGATTTAGGATTGGAACGTAGGCCTGCCAATGCTAGCGTTACAACTAGAACCACACTCTGAGCAATTGTTTGGTTGATATGAGGTGAGAGGCGAGGGTCTAAGACATCTTTCAGCATGATATGTTGAGTGGATGATGATGCTAATGAGGAAATAAGCTCTCCTGGATGCCTTCCCATTATTGTTTCTAGCACCACTACACTGAAGCTATAGACATCACATTTTTCATTCACAACCATGGTGTAAGCAAGTTCTAAAACACAACAAAATAAAGTGTGAGCAAAACAATACTACTCGGAAGGTGTAACTTGTTAGCAATATTCTACTATTGTATGACAGTTAGTCAGCAACTTGGGAACATATCAGCAATTTGATCTTTCTAGTAAATATGTGAGCATATGATCAATAATTAATCTCATGTTTTTTTGACAGTGTGTGTGTGTTTGTGTATGTAAAATAAAAATAAAATAAATAAATAAATAAATAAAAAAATTTACCTGGGGCAATATATCCGTAGGTGCCAGCAAGTGTGGTTAAATTGGAGGAATTAGGATTTAAGGGTCTAGCTATGCCAAAATCTGCAACAATTGCCTCAAATTCCGAGTTTAGTAAAATGTTGTTGGTAGTTAGGTCTCGATGGACAATTGTTGGAATGCAATCATGATGCAAGTAAGATAAAGCATTTGCTATACCTTTAATGATGTTCACACGTTTCTTCCAATTCAACTCCTTGGCTTCAATGTCATTGCTTAGGACATAAAATAAGCTTCCTCTTTCAATGTATTCATAAATAAAAAACATGCATCTTTTATGTAGACAAAACCCATAAAGCTTCACAATGTTACGGTGACGAATTTCAGACAAGACTTTGGCTTCATTTCTGAAACTCTTGTCAAAAGATGGCTCATCGGCCTCTAAACGATGAAGTTTTTTAAGGGCAACAACTTTTCCACTAGGTAAGTTAGCTTTGTAAACGCTACCATAACCACCAGTTCCAATACAATATTTGATGTCAAAGTCCTCTGTTGCTGTAATGATGTCTTCAAACGCAATATTTCCATCATAATTCCATATTGAGAATAAATCTCCATTCCTCATTGCTTTAGACTCATGTTGTTTGTTCCTAATTTCCTTCCGACAAGAGAGGAAAGCAATTCTAATTCCAATAATATAAAGCAATAAGAATACAAGGATAACCGTGAAAAGAATAATTGTATTAGTCCTACTTGAGTTCTTAATGGTTGGGAGAGATTGATGGAAGCTTAAATTCGTGTTGCCTAGAACTGCCTCAAGTGTATTATATCTCCAAAAACTATCTGGGATTGGACCTTCCAAAGAGTTGTAAGACAAATTCATTTCGTATAGTGAACCAAAAGTGCTGGGAATGTTACCAGTGAGATTATTAAAGCTGAGATCCAAGTGCCGTAAGAAACGGAGGTCCCCAAGGGTGGGGGGTATTTTTCCACTAAACAAGTTGTGACTAAGGTCGATGGTAGTTAAGTAATATGAGTAAGAAAGATGAGGCGGAATGCTTCCATAAAATTGGTTGTGGCTCAAAAACAATTTCTCCAAAGAATAGCATTCGTAATATGGGAATAATTCGCTCAGATTGTTGTGGGACAGATCCAGAATAGAAATTGCATTTGAGGAAAAACCATTGCCTGAAAGTTTGTTCAAGGAAAGATTAAGAAATCGCAATTGGGCTAACTGACTAAGCTCCTGCGGAATGATTCCAGATATATAGTTACTTGATAGATCCAACTTTTCTAAAAATAGCAAATCTGCAATCGTTGAATTTATGGAACCATTTATTTGTTTTGAATGAATGTCCAGATAACTTAAATTGGTTAAATGACCCAGGTGTGGAGGAATTGAACCAACAAAATTATTAACACTAAAATCCAGAAACACCAATTCGGTCAAGCTCCCTATAGTTGAAGGGATTAGGCCAGCAAGGCTATTATTATGGAGATCCAAGTGCCTCAGTTTTCTCATGTTTCCTATTTCTAGGGGAATGGAGCCATTGATTTGGTTGGAAGCAAGAGAGAGAAGGGTCAAGTTTGTCAAACAACCCAAAGTACGAGGAAGTGGGCCAATGAGCAAGTTATTAACACTAAAATTCAGAAACACCAATTCGGTCAAGCTCCCTATAGTTGAAGGGATTAGGCCAGCAAGCCCATTATTATGGAGATCCAAGTGCCTCAGCTTTCTCATGTTTCCTATTTCTAGGGGAATAGAGCCATTGATTTGGTTGGAAGCAAGAGAGATAAGGGTCAAGTTTGTCAAACAACCCAAAGTACGAGGAAGTGGACCAATGAGCAAGTTATGAGAAAGGTTTAGAGAATCCACATTTTTCAGGTTTCCAATTTTTGAAGAAATAGGACCAAAAAGATTGTTTGTACCCAAATGCAGAACCATCAAATTCTTCAGATTATAAATTTCAGAAGGGATAGTACCGTTGATTTGATTTGAATGTAAATCAAGATGAGTGAGACAAGTCAAAAGACAAAGAGTTGAAGGGATTGTACCACTGAAGTAATTTCCACCCAGGTATAATTCAACAAGGCTACTCAGGTTTCCCAATTGTAAGGGAATTGGACCGCTCATTTGATTGAAAGAAATATCAAGCTTCTCTAATTGAGTGAGTTTTGGAAGTGAGAGAGGTAGTTTACCAAAAAGAATATTCCGAGATAAGTTAAGGTAAGTGAGTTTAGAAACGCTACCAATCTCTGGTGGGATGCTCCCGTATAGCCCCATTCCTGCTAGCTTGAATCGGACCAAATTTGGGAATAAAGAGAAGTTGAAATTGCGTAACTGGGCTTCCTCATACGAATCGCTATTGTTTAAGTTGATCTCTATCACGCTTCCACCAACATTGCAAACGATACCGTCCCACTTGCAAAGATTTGAGGTTGTTTCTTCATTCCTCCACCACCACCACAGAGTCTGGTTCAGAGCCTTTGCTTCTTGGGCTAGTGGCGGTGATTGAGGGTTTGCAACGGTAGAAGATGTATTCGCGCTACCCACATGGTTTATGATTATGAAAGTAGTAATCCAAACTAATATCACAAGGGAAATGGAAACAGAGGATGGCATGTTTAGTGGATAATTGGTGATCGTTTTAGTTCAATACAATTTTACTAAGCAAAATAATTGATTATTCCGATTGCAAATAGTTCATTTATACAATTGTGGCATGGAGGGAGCGGTCTTGAATCTCCAGTCTCCTGCTGCATGTGGGGCCCACGAGAGCTTGGAAAAAATGCGATTGCCGTGTGGAATCTTTTTATTTGCAAAGAAAATAAAAACTCAGCAAAGCCGCGTGAATTGAATGCTTTTATTTTTGTTCTATTCTAGTCTTTTCTTCTTCTTCTTTTCTTTTTCTTTTCCTTTTTTTTTTTTGGCTGAATGTCCTCCTATTCTAGTCTTAAGGTGATTATAATTTGTCAAAAAATTCTCATTAAATTGTTAAAATTAAAAGAAATTTTGAGTCCTCTAATTATTAAGTAAAGTTCAATTTGGTGACCATACTATTAACTATTTAGTGTGTTAATTTAGAACCTCATCGTCAATTTCATTTTTGGTTCTTCTTTATGTTTAAATTTTAACAAAATTAACTATTTAAATTTATTTGATTTTGAAATTTTATACTTTTCATAATAACCATATAACATATGTCTCATTTTTCACAATAATTAATTTCGTTAAATTTAAATAAAAGGGGGAAATTTAAGGACAAAATTGACTTGGTTTCAAAATTTAGGGAGACTAAATTCATATAACTAAAAGTTGGTGGTGATCTTGACACAATAGTTAAAGAACCAAATTAATAATTTAACCTTAAAATTATCAAAGTTCATAAATAAAAATCATTAAATTTGGCATAGTGAGTATAAAAATAGGAATGGCGAAGAAGTGGCTATCTCTTAAAATTTTAACCATTAAGAATATTGCACACACAAAAATTGAGTAAAAAAAAAATTACTAAATAGTATGGGCAATTCTTTATCATTGAATCCTTAAGAGTACGTAGAACAGATTTTCTTTTCATATAAAACCTTTAGCAAAGGAAGGTTCTCTTAATCTTCTCTTCCAAACTGGTTTTGATTTGAAAGTTGTTTTATTATTATTATTATCAGGATTTGAAAGTTTCAAGGATATAAGTTAGATAGAAACGCATGAAAAAAAAAAATAGGTTTTTGTGTATTAATCGAAGCTCTTCAAAAGTTTGGTGCTTTGATGTTCAAAGGAGTGTACCCATATTTATAGGGCTGTTTAAGGAGTTTGATATGATTTAGCCATCTATTTAATTATTTCAATTGTAAATGTTCAAATAGTTCTAACAAGATTTGCATGGGATGATAATTATCTTAATTTTTTATAATTTAAGATGAATATCAATTAAGCTTAATTTAGTGACATGTAAATTTAAGGTTGGACATTAAATTTAATTGATTAGGCTCTCTTAATAACACATGCATCATCTTCTCAAAGAAAAAATAAAACACATACATCATTGTAATTTGACCTTTGTATTTGTATTCTAACTTCTAAGTCTATTGGACGTGACATGCAGAATTTGAGTTGCAAGTCTTGCATACAACAAGGGCCAAAAGACTTTCGAGAGTTGATTTTCCATTTTCCATTCAAAGTCTCCCTTCTACAAGGACAACATGTCTTTACCGGCACGCACAAGTTGAGTTGTAACTTGTAACAAGTTGAGTTGCTTCATGGTAAACTCAAGCCCTGAAGAAACTCCTTTTTTTAACAAAATAATAATAATAATAATAACAATCGAAAAAGGGTCATGACTCAAGTCACTCAACAAGTCACAATTGATCCCTAAAAGTATATATTTAATCAGTAAATATAATCTCCAAAATCTCCAAATGATCCAAATTTCACAAAATTTAAAAATATTAACAAAAATATTAAATAACTCCTCACAAAAGCAATATTTTAAATTTAAACTTAAAATCCTGACGCAAAGGGCATAGGAAACTCCTTCAACAACAACTACGATCACATTCTAGCACCCACTTGTCACTACGAACATGAGCAGCTAATCTAGAAAACGAACAATAGGAATAATGCATTTTTATAGATTTGTACTTATAATGTAAATTATAAACTTACATGGTAGATACAAAAGGTAGTAAATTTTATACATATTTGCAAAAAGTGATAAATATTTTACACTTTTTGCAAATACATACAATATTTACTATTTTTATGTGTTTACATTGTAGGTTTATATTGCAAGTACAATGTAAACTAAAAATTTTTCTAAGATAAAGCTCAACAAGTAGTAATTTACTAATTCCTACACCATAATCAAGGAAAACAAAAGGCTCTACGTTCGCAAAACAAGAAGCAAATAGAATAGTAACGAGGGTAGAAAACTTGATACACCATAAATAAAAATTTAAGTCCATTATTAAATTTTAATAACTTCAAAATTTTGGTCAATTAAAGGTTGAACCAAAAAATTTCCTAAACAAATACAAATCAGCCCAAACAACAACACAAATTAGCCATTTTTGAATTCACGATATCATTCTATGAAAGTTGAATAAAAAAATTGCCCAAACAAATACAAATCAGCCCAAATGCCTAAACAACAACACAAATCAAATATTTTTGAATTTAAGATCTCATTTTCACAACGCAAACATGTTTTAGGTGTCATTCCTTAAAATACCCTCAAACACTCGCTAATGACAAATGCAACAAAAACTCTCCTGGTCTCACCTCTCATCAAATATCAGCTTCTTGGTGCAAGCTAGTAAACGATGGAGACCTTCAATGTAACAAAAATTACGGTGGTTATTGGGCAAGAGGCTTCTGAGCTTGATATACCCAAAACACACAAGGAAAAATTATCTCTAGGCTTTTGAACTAGAGGCACCTCTTTAAGAACATATGCTCGCATCTCATCTCCTCTCAAAAATATCAACAGATGCTTCACTCTCTTCCTCTCTCTGGGCAAATGCTTGGTTTTTATTGTAGCTTAGATTAAAGGCATTTCTTTATTTGTGGTGTAACATTGTGGGGCTTAAAAAAAAAAATTGATAAATGGTTTAGAAAAAGGACTTTTTAGAAGGGATTAAAAAAAAAAAGAAACTAATCAAAAAAGTCAATGCTTGAGCCTTGAAGTGAATATATTGAAATGGACAAAACTTATGTATAGTACTTTAGATGTTGTTTCTTAGATTTCCTTTTTAAAATTCTGACATGTGGCTACTAAACTAAAAAAATACATTTTCATCTAAGAGAAAAAAGTCATATGACAAAATTTTAAGAGAGGAACTTAAGGAATAACACCTATATACCGTACCTAAGTCTTGTCCTATTTAAATTATTATGTATAATTTAAGACATATGTTTGCAATTAAAAAAGATGACAAGATAATATTCATAGCACATTAAGTTGTTTTTATTAATTTGCATTGAAATAGCAATTTTAGATCAACTAGTTGTTAACTCGCGTAATGTGTGAGAAATTTTTAAATAAATTTGTAATATATTCTTGCTCTAATATTGACGAAAGACCTTTAGAAGAAAGGAAAAAAAATTCCAATCCTAAATAACATGTGGTTACAAAATTTATCACACCATCAAAATTATATAGTCAATTGACAATTATTTCTATAATAAGATATTGTATTTCACTTGTATGAATGGTCTAAATCTTGGTGTTATACTATTATAAGGAAAAACATATCATAGGTGATATATTCCTTTTTACCTTTGTGTTTGCTTTGTAAAATCTAAGTCAGTTATTTATTTTTTAGATGTTGTTCTTCTAATGATTAGATCAATTACTATAATACTTTCAATAAGTAATATTAATTATTTTTTTGTTGACAAACGAGTATATTTAAATCTCTTTGAATATCTGACTATTTCCTCGGGTGTATGCAGTCCCCCGTCTCACACACACTAAGTTATTATAAGTAGAAATCCCACGGGAGTGGTTCCAAAATGCTTGCAAGTTGTTAGGTCGTTCTAAATATTTAGGAATAAATGTTTAGGTTTTAATTTTATGTATGTTGGCAAACCGAGTACAAAAACATGTCTAGTATAAGATATCTTAGAACAAATTTAGACATTTCTCAAGTTGATTCAAGTCAAGATTCAAGAACAGTCAAGCTGCAGGAAGAAGAATTCAGAAATTGCAAGGCTCGACTAATCAAGAGAAAGGTTTGACTGCTCGAACTGCGATTTCTGCAGATTTTAAATCAGGCTCGAAAGCCCGCGAAACGTTTAGGGTTTAAGTCCAATACTGCTAGGTATAAAAGGAAGACCCTAATTCACATTTCAGAAGTCTTGTGAAGTCTTGTGAGTTACTCCTATGAGATCTGTGAGATTCTGTAACTTTCTAACTCAACAAGCATCTACCAGAAAAAAGATTCAAATACAAGAATCGATGGAGATAAGTTGCTTCATACAAGATTGATTGTTGCTAATAATCTAAAGCTTTGAGTGTGATCTCAAAGTCACAAACTGGAGTGTTTGTATACAACAAATTCAGATAGAAAAGTCTGTGGATTCGGAGCTGTGTGTGGTCACGTGAGTAAGTGCTACAAGAGGTAGCATTAGATTTAGGGAAAATTTTATTGTAAACACTTCCATCTATTTAGTAAATTTGTTGCCTTGTGGATTGTTTAGGTTAAATCTTTCCCAGGTTTTTTACCTTGAAATTGGACGGTTTCATTGGTTTTCTTGGGTCATCATTTTGCTTGTTTTCTTTACTATTCTACTTTATGTGATATGATTGTTATTGTTTAACCTAAATCTCATAATAAACCTAAGTAACAACTTGGTTAATTAATTAGGTTAAACAATCTGAGTTTAGAGGGATCTAAATAAACAAACACAAGTGGTTTCTAACTCGGGATCTCATGGATATCATGAGGTCTTAGAAAGCACTAAGTCAACCTTTGGAGTTTTTTTAATCTCATATCTAACAAGTAACAAGTAAGGAAGTGTGAGCATGAAAATTTGGCAATGACACAAAAAAACAAAAACAGAGATATTGAAATATATCAAAAGGTGAGAAAGAAATAAGAAGTTGAATTACAAAGAATACTAAGAAAACTGTGGCGATTTTTGCATCAAACATCCAAACAAATTGTTCATGAATCTGGAAGTTTGAAAAAATATATACAAAAGGAAAGAATGAGAACATAGATAAATTACAAGAAATTAAGAGGGGGGGGGGGGGGGGTAGTAGAGAAAATGATGAAAATTGAGCTTTTATTTAAGAATGAAGAAAGTGGGGCTTTCTTCTATTATTCTGGAGGAGGATTCTGAAATAGTTATTCTAGGAATTTATAACTACTAGAAGGGTCTTTCGGATTGGCTATAATCTATAGGATCGATACTATGATCCCAGACTGATCCTATATTATTACACGTGTGATTATTCATTGAACAAAGTCTAGGGCTCACCTTCTGTAAAGCCAGATTCTATTTTCGTCTCACTCTTGTGATTAGAGGATGGTTTGAGAGAGAGAGAGAGAGAGAGAGAGAGAGAAATAGAGTTAGAGGATCTAGTTTTTTTAAGAAACACATGAGAGAGAGAGAGAGAGAATTTCCTGTTGGGTTTGTATTTTAACATGTTAGAACCAAACAGAGAAGATTGAGAAAAATATCTCACTATACTTTATCTGTAAGTTATAAACGCACTAGTAATGCTTTACTCCATGACCACACTCAATCCAATTCGTTCTTATTGAGAGGTGTCATATAAATTAAGTTAGACATCTATATATATATATTAGAGAAAATTCTATTGAAGTCCAATTTTGCGTCATGTGTCCTAAATGTGGAATCGTATCATAAATATTCATCCAAGTGAGTTATTGCGCACAAAACCAAAATGTCTAGAATTAATGAACATAAGAAAATTAAAAAAATAGACAATTTACATGTTCTACCTAATAATATTCTTACAAGACTTTTTAAAGAGTTAAAATATATATATATATATATATATAAATGACTATCAATAATATTTAAATATATATGTAAGAATTATACTATGCATCTTAATGTATATATTTTAAATATATCCATGCATATACATAGGGTTACAAGCTAGTTAAATTTAATTAAAGATAAATATAAATTATAATTTTATTTAAATATTTGCATCTGATTTCTTTAATTTTATTTTTTAATTAAAGATGAATATCAATTACTCCTATAATTTAGTCACACGTAAATTTAAGAATAGACATTAAATTTAATTGATTAGGCTGTCTTAATAATGCATGCATGATTATAATTGGCCTTTGTGTGCGTTCTTCTAAGTCCATTTGACGTGACATATATGCAAAATTTGAGTTGCAAGTCTTGTATACAAAAAAGACCAAAAGACTTTAGAGAGTAGATTTTCCATTTTCCATTCATTCCAAGTCTCCACTCTACAAGGACTTCCATGACTTTACCGACACGCACAAGTCGAGCTGCAACTTGTAGGGATATTTCATTCAATTTACTTGAGTTTACCTTGATCAAACTCTTTAAAAGAAAAAAGAAAAAAGAAAAAAGAAAAAAAGAGTCAAGTTGACTCAACAAGTCACAATTTTAATGTCCATAATTTTCAACTCGAGAAGTTTATATTGAATTTCAAAATAAAGTAAATTCAATCTCAAAATAAAGCACATAGTTATTCATCTAATCTTAAAAATATTTAAATGATCTAAAGTTTAAAAGATTTAAACATAAAAGAAAATCTTAGATAACTCCTCATGCACAAATTAAGCAGTCATTTAAATTAAAACATAAAATCCTAACGTATAAGAAACTTCTTCAAGAACAACTAATAAGTGCTTAAAATCTCAATAGTTGTTCCCTTGCATAATAACGATCACGTTCTAGCACCCACTGGCCACTTGTCCCTATGAACGTGAGCAGGTTATCTATAAAAATATAGGGACAATGCGAATGACCTAAAAACACCCTACGAGATTGAGCTAAAATTACTTGGTTCAAATTTGATTTTCAAGCAATCCCTTCTCACTCTATACAAAGTTTTTTTATCTGCTTTGTCTTTTTACCCTCTTTGTTTAATGGCTAGCAAATTGATTTTATGAATAAGCCTTAAGTGAAACACAAACTTTAATAAATTGTTTATCTTTTTACTGTAATCTATCGAATTGGGATTGAAGGAGCAAAATAGCAAAGCTTTGTTTCCTTCTATAGGTGTTACTGTGACCGAGTCAAAAAATATTCTAGTGATGACTCAGTCTACTCTCACTTGCTCACAATGTACTGCCATAGAAAAATTAGCACATTTTTCTATGGCATGATACTCATAAAAACACGGTCAACAAATGCTGTTCCATTTGGGTGATGAAAGAGAATGGCGTTGTTGATTCTTGGACTAAACTGTTCACTGTTAATCTCAACGGAGGACTTTTAAGGGTATTAGGTCTCCAGAAGAATGGTAATATATTAGTGGAGGCAAAACTACCACATTATTGGGGCATCACCAGAAAAATGATGCCATTAAAAAAAAAAAAAAAAAAAAAAAAAAACTACCATAGAAAATTTTTTTTCTAAAAATTAGTACACTTTCTATTTAAATATATCTCATGCACATTTGATAGATTTTTTCTTAAAAACTAGCACACACTAAACACGGCAATTTACCATTTCAAATCCTAAAATTTAGTTTCTTAAAAAAAATTTTATGTGTAACCTCACTAATAAATAAATTTAAATTGAAAAATTACATTAAACTAAAAAAAAAAAAAAAAAAAAGCCTCATCACACGTGCGGAACGCGTGTGATGAGGATAGTTTTTTTTAAGAACAATAAACATTGGTGTGATTTAGAAAAAAAATTGTAATTTTACTATAAAATTATAAAAGTAAAGTCTTAAAGATTTGAGTGAAATCATTACTTGTGGTGTGTTTGGATACTCACTTATTTTGCTGAAAAATGAAAACTGAAAACACTGCAGTAAAATAATTTTTAAATGTGTGAATAGTGCCGTAGAACCCATTTTTAATGAATGTTTTGTTGAAAAAATAGGTTTGTGAGTTCCGTAAACAGTGCACGGACCACTGGAAAACTGAAACGTGCTTTTCAAAAAAAAAAAAAAAAAAAAGGCTAAAACGCAGACGCAACTTTCATCAGTATCCAAACTGATACTTGAAGATTCCATTAGTGTACGTATCTTCATAATTATGTATAACCTCGATTTTAGCCTGATTATATCATTGATTGAGCTTGGGAATTTAATACACCTTTTCCTCTACTGCCTAATTGCCCAAATTGTTTTGTCCCTAAAATTTCCCACCATGGCAGTTAACTCCCCAAGTACCTGGGTAATGGGTTGATGATGGGGTTCCCCTGTGGGTAGAAGCTAGGAATGCATTTTGGTAGTGAAGGGCTTGTTGAATGAAGGGTTCACCAATGTTTAATAACAGAGGTGAGGTCATGCAAAATCTCCAGTGGTAAACTTTGGACAATTGCTTTTTCTTTGAAGATGTGAATGCTATCAAACTCATCAAAGAGCATATAGAACCATAAAGATCAAAGATACTACAGGACAGTAGGACACAACTGGTAGTGGATCACCTGATCGTTCTGGAATTTTATCTGTCCCCTTCAATCTAGTGGGTGCTTTTTCCGGTCTTTACTGGCTTTAATTAAACTGTGTATCAAATAAAAAAAATAAAAAAAGGTTGAAAGTATGTTCTGTAGTAATATGTTTGAAAACAAGTTCTGATATTTAGCAATTTCACAAAATAAATCCTTTTTTTTTTTATAGGTAAACCACAAACAAAATAAATCTTAACTTGCCAATGATATCTAATGGATTAATTTTTCATATTGCTGAGGTATAGGAATAAATTGAACTAGTTTTAGCCCCAACCTTAAGATTGATTACCACGGACACTCTCATGGTCAACCATTCAACATTGATGAGCTCAAAGAGGCTTAGCAAGAATTCTAAGGTAATTGCAATTGTTATTTGAGGCTTGTAGAAACAACATGGCTCACCTCCATAACACAAATTCAGAATTGAGAATATTCAACCCTAATCAGTGGCGGAGCTAGGATTTGAGTTGAGGGAGGGCAAAATTTATATATGATATACACTTACACAAATTTGTGTGAATATATAATATTTGAGACCAATTTGAAAAATTGAAAGCTATTCATTTAAATACTAAGTGATATTTAATGCAATTATACCAAAAAAAAAAACTCTACAAACAAAAAAAGCTTATTCATAATATTGCATTTATCTATTGAGATGTTTCTAACATGAGTGATCTATTTTAAAAAAAAAAAAAAATTAGAGCCAAAAATCAAGTTATGAATGAAATTATTAGTAGTTAGATAGATATTGAGTGTAATATATGTGAATTTCTATTATTTTGGTTAATGTGTTCTCATAAAATGTTCAAATTATAATATGGTAGGGACAAACTAAAAAAATTTCAGTGCAAGGCATGCTAGTGGAGGACTTAAGATTCCTCAATAGTTCATTTAGAAGTTATACTCTGTTTCAAGATCAAAGAAATAAAGTGGCATTTAAAAAACCCAAAAACAAAAAATACGCAGGGGTATTTAACATGACTTTACCGGCACGCACAAGTTGAGTTGTAACTTGTAACAAGTTGAGTTGCTTCATAGTAAACTCAAGTTGTAGGGCTATTCATTCAATTGACTTGAATTTACCCTGAAGAAACTCCTTTTTTTTTTAACAAAAAAAAAAAAAAATAATAATAATAATAATAACAATCAAAAAGGGTCATGACTCAAGTCACTCAACAAGTCACAATTGATCCCTAAAAGTATATATTTAATCAGTAAATATAATCTCCAATGTATCCAAATGATCCAAATTCCACAAAATTTAAAAATATAAACAAAAATATTAAATAACTCCTCACAAAAGAAATATTTTAAATTTAAACTTAAAATCCTGACGCATAGGGCATAGGAAACTCCAACAACAACTAGGTGCTTGATATCTCAATAGCTATCCGCTTGCAGTACAACGATCACGTTCTAGCACCCACTTGTCACAACGAACATGAGCAGCTAATATAGAAAACGAACAATAGGAATAAGCTAATGCATTTTTACAGATTTGTACTTATAATGTGAATTATAAACTTACATGGTAGATACAAAAGGTAGTAAATTTTGTACATATTTGTAAAAAGTGGTAAATATTTTACACTTTTTGCAAATGCATACAATATTTACTATTTTTATGTGTTTACATTGTAGATTTATAATATTGCGAGTACAATGTAAACTAAAAAAATTTCTAAGATAAAGCTCAACAAGGAGTAATTCACTAATTCCTACACCACAATCAAGGAAAACAAAAGGCACTAGGTTCGCATAACAAGAAGCAAATAGAATAGCAACGAGGGTAGAAAACTTGATACACCCTAAATAAACATTTAAGTCCATTATAAAATTTAATAACTTCAAATTTTTGGTCCATTAAAGTTTGAACCAAAAAATTGCCTAAACAAATACAAATCAGCCCAAACAACAACACAAATTAGCCATTTTTGAATTTATGATATCATTCCATGAAAGCTGAATAAAAAAATTGCCCAAACAAATACAAATCAGCCCAAATGCCTAAACAACAACACAAATAAAATATTTTTGAATTTAAGATCTCATTTTCACAACGCGAACATGTTTTAGGTGTCATTCCTTAAAATACTCTCAAACACTCGCTAATGACAAATGCGACAAAAACTCTCCTGGTCTCACCTCTCATCTAATATCAGCTTCTTGGTGCAAGCTAGTAAACGATGGAGAATGTCAATGTAACAAAAATTATGGTGGTTATTGGGCAGGAGGCTTCTGAGCTCGATATACCCAAAACACACAAGGAAAAATTATCTCTAGGCTTTTGAGCTAGATGCACCTCTTTAAGAACAAATGCTCGCATCTCATCTCGTCTCAAAAATATAGACAGATGCTTCACTCTCTCTCTCTCTCTGGGAAAAAAATGCTTGGTTTTTATTGTAGCTTAGATTAAAGGCATTTCTTTATTTGTGGTGTATCATTGTGGGGCTTAAAAAAAAAAATTGATATATGGTTTAGAAAAAGGGCTTTTTAGAAGGGATTTATAAATAATAATAATTAAAAAAAAAAAACTAATCGAAAAAGTCAATGCTTGAGCCTTGAAGTGAATATATTGAAATGGACAAAACTTATGCACAGTACCTTAGGTGTTGTTTCTTAGATTCTCTTTTTAAAATTCTGCTATGTGGCTACTTAACTAAAAAAAAATACATTTTCATCCATGAGAAAAAAGCCATATAACAAAATTTTAAGAAGGGAACCTAAGAAATAACACTTATGTACTGTACCTAAGCTTTGCCCTATTTAAATTATTATATATAATTTAAGACATATGTTTGCAATTAGAAAAGATGACAAGATAATATTCATAGCACATTAAGTTGTTTTTATTAATTTGCATTGAAATAGCAATTTTAGATCAACTAGTTGTTAACTCGAGCAATGTGTGAGAAATTTTTTAATAAATGTGTAACATATTCTTGCTCTAACATTGACGAAAGACCTTTAGAAGAAAGGAAAAAAATTCCAATCCTAAATAACATGTGGTTACAAAATTCATCACACCATCAAAATTATACAGTCAATTGACAATTATTTCTATAAAAAGATATTGTATTTCACTTGTATGAATGGTCTAAATCTTGGTGTTATACTATCATAAGGAAAAAACTATCATAGGTGATATATTCCTTTTTACCTTTGTGTTTGCTCTGTAAAATCTAAGTTAGTTATTTATTTTTTAGTTGTTGTTCATCTAATGATTAGATCAATTTCTATAATACTTTAAATAAGTAATATTAATTATTTTTTTGTTGACAAACGAGGGTATTTAGATCTCTTTGAGTATCTGACTATTTCCTTAGGTGTAAGCAGTCCTCCGTCTCACACACACTAAGTTATTACAGGGTGAAATCTAATGGGAGTGGTTCCAAAATGCTTGCAAGTTGTTAGGTCATTCTAAATATTTAGGAATAAAAGTTTAGGTTCTAATTTTATGCATGTTGGCAAACCGAGTACAAAAACATGTCTAGTATAAGATATCTTAGAACAATTTTAGACATTTCTCAAGTTGATTCAAGTTAAGATTCAAGAATAGTCAAGCTACTGAAAGAAAAATTCAGAAATTGCAAGGCTCGACCAATCAAGAGAAAGGTTTGACCGATCGAATTGTGATTTATGCAGATTTTAAATCAGGCCCGAAAGCCCGTGAAACGTTTAGGGTTTAAGTCCAACACTGCTAGGTATAAAAGGAAAACCCTAATTCATGTTTTAGAATTTTGTGAAGTCTTGTGAGTTACTCCTATAAGATCTGTGAGGTTCTATAACCTTCTAACTCAACAAGCATCTACTGGAAAAAAGATTCAAACACAAGAACCGATGAAGATAAGTTGCTGCATACAAGATCAACTGCTGCTGATGATCTAAAGCTTTGAGTGGGATCTCAAAGTCACAAATTGGAGTGTTTGTGTGCATCAAATTCAGATAGAAAAGCCCTTGGATTCGGAGCTGTGTGTGGTCACGTGAGTAAGTGCTATAAGAGGTAGCATTAGATTTAGGGAAAAATTTATTGTAAACACTTCCATTCTATTTAGTGAATTTGTTGCCTTGTGGATTGTTTAGGTTAAATCCTCTCCAGGTTTTTTACCTTGAAACTGGACAATTTGATTGGTTTTCTTGGGTCATCATATCGCTTGTCTTCTTTACTATTCCACTTTATGTGATATGATTGTTATTGTTTAACCTAGATCTCATAATAAACCTAAGTAACAACATGGTTAATTAATTAAATTAAACAATCTGAGTTTAGAGGGTGAAAGTTCAAATAGCGTATAAAACACCCTTGAACGTTTAGACTCCCAATTTATAAATTACCAATTCAAGCTTAATGTCAAACAATATATGTGTGGAAAATGAACATAAGCTAATCACAGAATTGATAAACAATCTAAACCAATTAAAATCACATTCACAGCAGAAATTAAATGGTAAAAATTAAGGGAAGAGAGATGTAAACACAAGGACAACACAACGATGTGTTATCGAAGAGGAAACCAAAGCCCTCGGTGTAAAACCTCTCCGCCGCCCTCTAAGCGGAAAATAATCCACTAAAGAATGTAGTTGGGATACATGAACAGCAAAAGACCTTCCAAGCCTAATCTACCCAGTATACCTAAGCCCTCCAAGCTTCTTGCTTCAACGAGGTTACGCCGAATCTATTTCTTCTTTAACTTACCAGATTTCGCTATAACCCATAGCATCAACCAATAACCATTGGTCCCTTCCTAACTGCTTCCCAAAGAACCAAAAAGTCTTCTTACAGATGTGGGTATGATGAGAAAATGATTTGGTCAAGAACCTCTCAAGAATGTAACAATGGAGAGGGTGAGAGTAGAAGAATTTGGAGAATCAAAGATGAAGATTGTGGATGAGTCAATCTTGTTTTTCTCTAGGATTTCTCTCTCAAAATTCTCTCTAGAAGCTCTCTAAATTTCGTGAGTATAAAGGGTATTTATACTAGAGTGAGAATGGAATGTGAAGAGTCAGGTTTTTCAAAACAGAGCTGGCTTGCGGCTTGACCTCGCGACTTAATTGAGCCACGAGTTCCAGCCGCGAGGTAACTGAACGGCCAGTCTATACTTTTTGTCCTGTAGTGCTCTAGCTGGCATGACGCTTCAACTTCTGGCATGCTTGGCATGTGTGCAACTTTTGGCGGCTTGCAAGTCGCGAGCAACCCATGAGATCCAGTCGCGAGACCCTACTTCTTTGCACAATCTTGAGCATTTCTTCACACTCTCTCACACACTACCCTTACATGATTTCCACCTAAATACAAGGTTACTAATTGCTAAATTACAAGCAAATTTGGCACGGAATAAAGCCAACAAGATGGTTGATTAAATTCAACCTTACAGAGGGGTCTAAATAAACAAACACAAGTGGTTTCTAACCCAGGATCTCATGGATATCATAAGGTCTTAGGAAGCACTAAGTCAACCTTTGGAGTTTTTTTTTTAATCTCATATCTAACAAGTAACAAGTAAGGAAGTGTGAGCATGAAAATTTGGCAATGACACAAAAAAACAAAAACAGAGATATTGGAATATATCAAAAGGTGAGAAAGAAATAAGAAGTTGAATTACAAAGAATACTAAGAAAACCATGGTGATTTTTTGCATCAAACATCCAAACAAATTGTTCATGAATCTGGAAGTTTGAAAAAATATATACAAAAGGAAAGAATGAGAACATAGATAAATTACAAGAAATTAGGGGGGGGGGGGGGGGGAGGGGGAGAGTAGAGAAAATGATGAAAATTGAGCTTTAATTTAAGAATAAAGAAAGTGGGGCTTTCTTCTATTATTCTAGAGGAAGATTCTGAAATAGTTATTCTAGGAATTCATAATTACTAGAAGGGTCTTTCGGATTGGCTATAATCTATAGTATTGATAATATGATCCCAGACTAATCCTATATTATTACATGTGTGATTAGTCATTGAACAAAGTCTAGGGATCACCTTCTGTAAAGCCAGATTCTATTTTCGTCTCACTCTTGTGATTAGAGGATGGTTTTTGAAAGAGAGAGAGAGAAACATGGGTACAAATCATAAAGGCTGCATAAGCATGGTACAAACCTTAAAAGCCTACAAATAAACCCTAAAAGCTTACAAAAGCAACATGGGTACAAAACGAAAATATTTTAAATAGCTAAGCATAAACATGAACTATGAGCAAGGCAAAAACATAGTTAATATAACACAAAACTCTTTCTCTCTTTCTCCCCCTATCATGGATCATAGGAGCTGTAATGAACTTGGAACATATATACCTGTAACCTGAAACACTTGCACAAAGCACATTAGACCCTCAAGGTAAAGCAAGTAATAAAAGGACAAGTATAATGTAACAAGTAAATTGCGATCAAGTAAACATGATGTGAAACATGTGAGCAACTTGACCATACACCAAAACAGTCATATAGAAATGACTACAATGATCACATAGCAAAGCAAATGATCATCCGAACATGCAATCAATGAAGCACAATAGCATAAGGAAGTATGCATGTTCAACACACAAACACGACAAAGTTTTCTTATTAACACAATGTTTTCTCCCCCTTGGTATATGCATCCCCCTAAAAATGTTCACAAGAAATAGAATTTCTCCCCCTAAGAATGTGCACAAGAGTCATATAGAAATGACAAAACTCTCCAGTATATTACTCTAGAGTATACTCTCCCCCTTTTTGACACGAATAGACAAAGGGGCCAAGGAGAAACGAGGGCAAGAGATGAAAGTACGAATAATGATAATGATGCATGAGGAGTGCAAGATGAATGAGAAATGAAGCTCAAACAAAAGACAAAACAAAATGCTACAAAGCATAAGATAAATATGACATGCTAGGATGAAGAAACAAGGTATAGACCAATGCATGACAAGGGTAGCAAAGGTGTGTGCAGGAGGTGGCTAAGTGCAATGCATGACCAAAGCATTGAAAATGCACATGTGGGGCAAGGTGTATTAAATAAAATCAAACAAAGAATGACATCATTTTTGATCAACTATGGAACAAAGACTTTGAACTAAAAAAGAATGACACATCTCTTGCATTGCACTTAGCCCCACATGTGCAACCTTTCTTCTTGATTTATTTAATATATAAAAAAGAATGACAATCGGTCACAGCATTAAATTAGCTACTATGGTTGGCGAATGAAGAATTTGATCAACTTTTCTTACGCGGTATGGATGTACTGAGCTTTTTTTTTTTTTGAGAATCAAGACTTTGAACTTTATTAAATAGTAGGCAAAACTGCCTGATAAGTAGCAATGGTGTGGGATGGGACATCTTCCATCCACACTTGAAAACCAGTGACATGTCGTGCATGTCAAGCTAGGTTGTGGGCTACACTATTTCCTTCTCTACGAACATGTGAAAACCTAATACAATGAAATAAATTTGCAAAACATTTAATATCTTGACTAAATAAAGCAAAGGATGCCAAAGAGTATGAGTTTGCATTCAAAGCGTTTATAACCATCTCTAAATCTCCCTCTGGGATGACATCATTCAAACTCAGATCAGTAGCAAACTGTAGAGCCTTCGATGTAGCCAAAGTTTCAAGCTCCACGACAGTTAGGGGGAGAGGGATGATTTCGACCATGTGCCAAGCCCTTCCTTGGCAATCTCGAATAATCACTCCAATCCCTGCCCTATCTTCTTCTTGAAACAATGCATCGATCTAATTTATGCCTGAAACCTCCACAATTACATCAATAGTCAGTCTCCAGAACAACACTAATCCACCTCCCCTATTTGATCTTGGGGCAATGAATATATTCTTGTACCTTATCTTCCTTAACATATTTTTTTGCCTAGCTTCATCTGCCAATGTTTCAGCTAAAAACACGACAGAGGGATCTTTTGCCTGCACTAAATCTGCAAGCTCATATTGGGATGACATATTGGGATGACACTAATTGTAAAAATCATTTTATCTTTATTGCCTTTTGACTGGAACATCAATGAAAACACAACTTTCCATACAGACTTGAAAACAACTTTTGCAATTAGTGTCATGGAAGCTATTTGTTGACTCACAAGTCTTTAGTCATGGCTTCAATTAAAAATGATTTGTTGACTCATGAGTCATTAGTTATGGCTTCAATATCCTGCACAGCACCCCACCTCTCTTGTCCATTATTAATTGTCGGGAGCATTTTATGTGAGGTCCACCCTCATGTGAGGGAGAGTAAGCATGCAACGAAAACATGGTTGATTTACACCTAATATGGGGGGGGGGGGGGGGGGAAGGAATTCTTCTACTCTTAAATAGGAGAAATTATATAGTCCTCTAGTGGACTACGCCACTTGTCCACCATTCCACTAAAAGACTCCCACTTGTTTAAAATTGCTGAGTCAGTAATAAGTTTCTATTTAAAAAAATTTATCACTCAGAAATTTTAAACAGGTGTGAGTCTTTTAGTGAAATGGTAGACCACGTCACTTATCCACCATATGGACCTTATAATTTCTCCTTGAATAGCTTGTCAAATAATTAATGAATTGTTTATTGAATACCAGCATTACTTTAACTCTGTGTTGAATGGCTTAGGTTGAATGCTAAGTACCCCCATTAGTTGGAATTCTACTCAGCAATTAAAACCAAGGATATTTCATGGGAAAAATTATAATATTAAGGAGAAAGCAAGTAAAAAAAAAAAAATTATAGTTTCATATTTGGGACAGATTAAACGCCACACTTTTAAAGTGGATATATTTTAAATCACACACTTCATGATGCTGTGTACATAGAACATTGTTACAAGTTGTATTTTATAGTTCCTCTCTTGTTTGAGCCATTGTTTGTTGAATGGCCACGTCTCAAACTTCACGTCAATTGATTTGATCAGAAGTTGAATTCTCTATAGGTACCGGTAAATCCAATAACGTTTGCACATTATAATTAACACATTTTCAAGGATATTTGGAGGCAATGGTCCCCCGCTGGTTAAAGCTTTTAGATGACAGTATTAGACTCTACTTTACGGGTCTTATAAGGAAGCGCGTAAGCTTATCTTGGGTAGACAACAAGTCCTCAACAACTAGTATTAGATTTGTTCAACGAAACAAAAGCGGTAAACACTTTTATTGCCAAGGTCAACTTAGAGTATTGTGTTTGGATACTTAAATTTGTATTTAGATTTGTTAGGTTCTAAGACTTTAGGATCTAAATGTATTAGAACTTCAATGTGTAATGTTGACAAACTATGATCAAAACATTTAGTCTAAATTTAGGCTGCTCAAAGTGTGGTTATGTGTAAAGTTGGGATCGAGTAATTGTAGGAAATTACTATTCAATTTCTGCAAGACTCGATCAATTGAAAAATAAACTTGATCGATCGAAGCTCGTGCAGATTATTTTTCTGCAGAATTTTCCAACTCAACCCAAACCCATATGACGTGTAGGGTTTTATGTTTTGCTTCAAATATAAAAGGAAAATCCTAACAACGTTTTAAAGGTTGTTGATATACTGTGTGTGTGAATCTCTTGTGAGATCTAGAGGTGTTTGTCTTTATACACACTTAAGGTTATCAAGATTAAGATTGATGTCGAGAGCTTGGTGATCGTTCCAGTTGCTGCATAAAGAACTTAAAGAATATCACAAGTGGGATTACTTGTGGTTGCTGTGGATCAAAGAAAAAAGTAGTTTATGGACTCGAAGCTGTCACGTGGTTGTGGTAGTAAGTTTTCTACTCGAGGTAGCAATAGGATGTTAGTGGTCTAAGTCGCTATTGTAAAACTTTAATTCTTTCATAGTGGATCTGTTTTACCTTGAGGATAGTTAGGTTAAATACTCTCCAGGTTTTTTACCGGTTTGGTTTTCCTAGGTTATCTTATTGTTGTGTTCTTTATATTTCCGCATTGTTTACTTCATATGATTTACTTGTGTTAACCTAGATTTGAATAATTTACCTAAGTAATCACTTGACTAAATAACTAGGTTAAACAACTTGTGTTTTAAGGGGTCTAAAAACGTACAAGATTTTAATTTTAAAGTAATGGACTTGAAATGCTTTGATTCTAAATCTATAATTTATAAAATTTCTTGTTTGGATACATTTTATACCTATGATCATTTGAAATTATAAAATTTAAAAACTATTCAAGTATGTCTTTAAGAATTTCTAAAATTTCATGGGTTTAAAAGTTATTTCAAATTCAAAAATTTCAATGTTTAAAATCTTTTGTAGATTTGTCAAATCCAAATTCTTGACATTTTTTTAAACTATTCAATCAAGGTATTTGGATTTTAATCACTCAAATCCAAATACACATGCCTAAATCCTGTTATCCAAAAGTATCATTAGTGTTTTTAAATGGAATTGGTAGTTTCAGATTGTGGCAGTAAAGGGTAAATTCTTTGTTGGTACAACAAGATTATGTGATAGTTTTAAAACTTGGCAAAATGTAGAAATCAAAGAAGATGACAGAAGATAAATGGTACTTGTTGGGACTATGGTAGTCCTTTCATTAAGAAGGCAACATTGATAGTGATAGTGCTACTGGTACAGAGTGATCATTTTCTTTAGGGTAAATTGCAATTTATCCCATAGATTAATCCACAAACTTTGCCACATTCAACCCCCTCAGGCATGGATTAAAATGAAACTATTAGGATTTGGTTCAAATTTACAAATTTTGCATGTTTTAGACAAACAAATTAACCCTTTTATAAAAAAAAAAGAAAGAAAGAAAAGAAAATAGGACATAGTTGTATAGAGTCTATAGGCCAATAAAATCTCAATAGTTGTTCCCTTGCATAATAACGAACAGGTTCTAGCACCCACTGGCCACTTGTCCCTATGAACGCGAGCAGCTTATCTAGAAAAATATAGGGACAATGCGAACGACCTAAAAAATCTCTACGAGATTGAGCTAAAACTACTTGGTTCATTTTTGATTTTCCAGCAATCGCTTCTCACTCTAAGCAAAGTTTTTTTATCTGCTGTGTCTTTTTACCCTCTTTGTTTAATGGCTCGCAAATTGATTTATGAATAAGCCTTAAGTGAAACACAAACTTTAATAATTTTTTATCGTTTTTCTCTACTCTCTATTATGGCCTCGAATAACGACAATGAATAATGGAAAGAAAACAACCTTAAATTGAAACGATTTCATAAAGTTGGTACTGTAATCTATCGAATTGGGATTGAAGGAGCAAAATAGTAAAGCTTTGTTTCCTTCTATAGGTGTTACTATGACCGGGTCAAAAAATATTCTAGTGATGACTCCGTCTACTCTCACTTGCTCACAATGTACATTTTCCTGAGTCTACGTTCACAATTTTGAGGCCCCTGTTAAATTTTCAAAATTGTAGGGTGAATTTTACTTCTATACTGTAATTTGCTTTTTCTTTTTATGAAAATATTTGTAATGACATGTTATTTGCGTAATACTGGAATATATATTACCTATGTGCTTGTTGCAGCAGATGAAGCTGTTAGGTACCTCACGTCTCTCATGGTTGAAGTACAGAAGCTCGCAGTGACATTAATTTAATTAGGGGGAGGGGACGTTTTATTGAAGAATTATTGGAAAAAAAAAAAAAAAAAAAAAAAAAAAAAAAAAAAAAGAGTCACACATTTGCATTGCTGGGAAAATACAACTTTCCAGCACCCTAGTGTAGTAAGGGAAACAATGGTATGAGGTATAAATATAGATATATACAACAAAATCATTATTCAACAGTCCACCCGCTTTAGCTAAAAGGTCAGGGCTAGTGTTGCCTTCCCAGTATGCAGTATGGATGGCTTTGTCTACTGCACCTACTGAAGATGGGCCACCAAAGACCTGCAATAAGAAATTATAGAATGAAATGTTTAAATAGAAAAAAGTGATTTTTTAATGTGTCAAAATAGTTTTTTTTTTAGAGCGCTTGATGCTAATGCTCTAAGAGTCCGATTAGTTATAAAATCATCAATAGCTTTGCCATCAATCATGCATGAAGCGACAAAAACATTTTTAGAAAAACTGCAAATATGTATTGTTATATATTTTAAATTTGATCATCTTGTATACAACATATTTATGAATTATGATAAACATACAAGATGATCAAATTTAAAATATATAACAATATTTCTAAATTCAAATTTGTGTACAAAATTTGCCTAATTTGCTATAAACATGTATCAATTTTTTTTTAAAATAAAATAAACTTGGCATCTCCTATAAAAGGCATGCTCAATGTTGATCCTTCATTAAATAAATTTCATCCATTATGAATTCTATATGGAAATTCTTAGCAATTTCCTTTTTGAATCTTAAAAAATAGAATAAATCTTATATCTGTATGGCAGTCTAAATTCTCTCCTAAAAACAAATTAATGTTAGCACCACTTATCAGGCAACTACGTATCCAAAAAAAAAACTTATCAAGCAACTAGATCCAATAGTAAAAGATATAATCAGCTAGAGAAAAAATGACATAATGAAAAAAATATCAAAAATAAGTTCGAACAGTGCACTATGTGCACTGCACTTTAACCGTTGAATACACAAATAACACAATGCACTCTTGTATATTTATAAAATATAAAAAGAAATGACACAAGCCAGCTAGGCATTTATTATAGGTTTTGGTAAAAGGTTATGTTTTATTTGGGTGGGGCTCCACTAGAGAGTAGAGAAATTAACAGTGACATGTGGGGTTGACTGACTGTACATTACAAGATTTCAATGGAAAGAAAATAAAAACAAACCGTGGACTTGGACTTAAATTTTTTTGGGGGGCCAATCATTACAATTTTTGAAGCCCAATTTATTTTTTTACATCGTACCAATATACCATTACAAAGGATTTCAATAATTTAGGCCCCCAATGTTATAGGTGCCTCCGCCTCCTTGATCATTAAGAATTAAACTGTTATACTTTTTATAGGCTTTATATATACTAGTACTAATGGTCGGTACAGCTTCCTTCATGTCTACAACAATGTAATCATGTAATTAGTTTTGATGGCACAATCCATTTTGCTATAATATATTTAGATAGCATCCAAAAGAAAATAGATTACTTACCTTGCCTAAGCTTTTCCTAATTCTTGTCTACCAAATATGTTAAGACATATGTGTTTCACATGTTAGGAACATATATCACTATTTTATGTAATTGGCTTATCCTTTGACAAAACGCACTTTACTTGTATTTGGGTAGATTTAGGATTGTTTAAATACTTCAAGAAACCATATTTCAAGATCAAGTGTTGAAGCCTTCAAGTCTGTCCAAGAAAACAATCTGAAAGTGCAAAATCATTAAAGCTCGACAGCTAGCATGTGTCGAGGTTTAAGGAGCTGTTTTGTCCGTGTGCTCGACAGCTATCTCGACAGATTCTCGACACCTCCTATCTGTCGAGGTTTAAGAAAACAACAATCTAATCTGTTTTTCTTGGGATCCGTGATTATGTGTTTGGGCCTTCTTTTCTCCTAACCCTAAACATATAAAAGGATTGTTTTAAGGGCCGTCTAAGAGTTCACAAGTTGCACAAGCATTGAGCAAACTTTGTTCAAGCAAACTGTGACCGGAGACAAAGTTCTTGCCCTAGTTCATCTCTTTCTCTTAAAGAAGATTGCTGTGTTTGTACACCGTAGGGTTTTGTGACCAAGCATCTCCTTGATCTTTATCGTGTGGATGAACTGAAGAACTTTGCAGCCAACAACTTTCTTAGTTGGTGATTGAAGTCGTGTACTGGGATCCGCGCAATTGGTTAGTCACGTACTTGGGAGCCGTGCATCAAAAAGGAAAACTGTCACTATGGAACAAGTCCAATTGGGTATTGGGGTAAGGGTTCAACTGTAGGTTGGTAAGGTACTTGGGATTCCTTTACTTGTAACCGCTTGTTGTGATAATAGTGGAGTTTCAGGAGTGGTGACCTAAAATTACCCGGTGGGGTTTTTTGCCTTGTAGGTTTTCCCCATTCGTAAACAAATCACCGTATTATTTATTTTCCGCTGCATATTTAGTTTATTGGTGATTTTTTTGTGCTACCACGCGTTTGCATGTTAATTTGATTAATTAATAAACTTGGCTAATTAATTAATTAAATTCAATCACAAGGGGTCTATCCGTTTGTGGCCTATCAAGTGGTATCAGAGCAGGCACACTATGATTAGGGTTAATCTTTGCTGTGTTGATCCATTGACCCCTGTTTGTCATGGATAGAGGACAGTCATTAATTATGCCTCATTTATTTGATGGCACTAACTATGCATATTGGAAAGTACGCATGAGAGCTTTCTTACAGTCTTTAGATGAGAAGGTGTGGCAAGCTGTGGAAGTTGGCTGGACCAAGCCAAAGGAAGCGCCGGCCGATTGGGATGATGCCAAGATCAAGGCGGCAAATTTCAACAGCAAGGCATTGAATGCGCTATTCAATGCGTTCACCAATGAGGAGTTCAAGAAGATATCCTCTACTGAAACTGCTAAGGAAGCATGGACCATCCTTCAGACAACCTATTTGGGTACAAAGGCTGTCATGGATTCAAAGTTTCAGAGGCTCGCTACAAGCTTTGAAGAGATAAAGATGGAAGAGGATGAGTCATTCAATGAGTTCTATGCCAAGCTAAAGGACATAGTGAACTCAGCCTTCAATCTTGGGGAAACCATTCCTGAACCCAAGATTGTCAGGAAAGTGCTCAGATCTCTACCCGAGAGATTCCATACCAAGATTACGGCAAAAGAGGAATCAAAGGATATTGACAAGATTCCTTTGACTGAGCTGGTTTGTAACTTGCAGACCTACGAGCTAGGATTAACAAGGATTGGCAAGTCAGGTAAAGGCAAGAGCATGGCGCTGAAGGCCAAAAGCAGTGACACAGATGAGTCTTCCGACGATGAAGATTCCAAGATGAAGTCGTACATCACCAGGCAGTTCAAGAAGTTCATGAAGAATGCCAATGGAAAGGGATTCGACAAGGACCGTAGGCAATCCAGTTCTTCTCAGTTCAAGAGCCAAGACAAAGGGAAGAAGGATGCAAGGGATGGCGGTCAGTACACTGTTCCCGCAGGACCTAAGTGCTTTGGGTGTAAAGGATTCGGTCACATGAAACATGAGTGTCCTACTTATCTCAAGAGCATGGGGAAGAGCAAGGCACTTGCTGCTACTTTGAGCGACATCGAGCCTGAGGATGATTCCGACAATGAGGATGACGAAATCTTGAATGCCTTCACCGCCACTGTCAATCCTACTGAGGGGATTGTTAAAGATGTGGATGAAGAAGAAGAATTGGTGGATTCTAAGTTTGAGAAGATGGATGATCAAGATGATATCCATACAGCCTATGAGAAATTGTACAAGCTATCTGACAAGCATGAGAAACTCTATAGGCTGGCCACCAAGAAGCTCAGTGATGTGAAACTTGACCGTGAAGAGCTTTCCACAAAGTTTGATGAGGCTAATCAGACTATAGGAGCACTGAGGTTCGAGAACAATTTCTTGGCTGAAAAGACCAAGAAGTTTGAAGCAGAGTTGTTTCAAGTCAGAGCTCAATTGGAGAGGACTTCAAGTGCTAAGCTTGATGAGATGCTCAGCATTCAGAAATCTGCTTTAGATCGAACAGGTTTAGGGTATGGTCTCTCTCCATCTAATATTGCTTCTACTAGTACTACTGTTTTTGTTCCTCCTGCTAATACTGTTAAAATTGAGAACAATGAAATTAAAACTGAATTAGCTAGTGAGAACTTAGACAATGGTAAATCTATCTTAGGAGCGCCCTCTAAGCTTGAGAAGAAAGATGTAAAAAACCCTAGGGTTAAGAAGGCTAACTCTCAAAAGCCTAAACAGAAGAAGCAGCATCTCTGTCATCATTGCGGTGCAGCTGGTCATACTTGACCAAATTACTATAAGTGGTTAGCCACTCAACAGAGCAATGGCATGATAGCATTTGGAAACTAGAATCAGCTTCAATCCTCTCTTGCTCCTCTTGGAGATCTTCTCAAAGCCCTTATGTTCCTTTCGAACTTGAATGGATTTAATTCTTCCCCCTCACCGCCGATTCAAGGCTTTGCTAGACGGAAAAGTTCTTCCAAAGTGTGGAAGGAAAAGGGTTCCAAGTGATTTAGTCACTTTTTTCTCTCTCCCCCCCTTTTTTTTTTTGTTTTAAATTTGCATTACTTGTGTGTTTTGCTTTCTTGTTTTGAGTCAATCTCGTTTTATGCATTGTTTTGCCTTGTTTAACATGTTTTTGTTTGTCTTGTTTTTAGTTTTTGATTTATTTTGTTTTTTAAAAAAAAAAATTGAAAAATCAGAAAATACAAAAACAGTGTGTTTTGTGTACATTGGTACTTGTCTACCTTGGATGGCCATTGAAACAAAGTTTTCTAAACTTTATATCTTTTGTAGCTTAGATGAGCATCTCTATGCACAATTAAGCAAGTGAGCTTTGTGGCTCTTGTTTGTGATGAGTAAGATTAAGTCATCTCTTACTTAACACTCGTATCACTCTTTTTGATGGGAAGGATTAGAAAATCCTAAGAGAAAGGCATAAATAACCATCTCACCACTGTTGCCCGCCAATCATGAATGACATCTGTATGCTTCGGCATAGCAAAAGTGTGATGTTAAGAGCTTAACATAATTGGGTATTTCTTTTATATCTCTTATATGCCCATGCATAATATGCTTAATAAAAGAAAATATGCAAAGAAAATAAAAGCAAAAAGATCAAAATGCTTTATATATGATTGCAAGCGTGTTTTCTAAGAGATGTGGGAATTATAGGATGTACCTCAAAGGTGATAATCCCCATCAAACAGTTATGATTGTGTGTGAGTTAAAGTGATTTTCTCATATCTCAAATCGTCATAACATGTTGACACTTATGCAATCCTGCAATGTTTTTCACACACAACACGCAATATTCTTTGCTACTCTTGATACATGTGCAGGTACAATGTGAATTGGCCATCACAAGGTTTTACATGTGTTAATGTATACTCACTAAACTGTCTTAACTTGTTTTAGAAATATAAAATTGGTTAGACTTGTTTAGTGTGTGTGTGTGTGTTTTTGAGGATCCATGTTCTTAAACTTATTGTTGAGAGATGTTTTTGAGAGCTTAATATGTTGATTGAATCATTGGTTGAGTTGCATGCTTGATTGCATTCATGTCTATGTTTTTCTCTTCTTGAAAAACTGTTTTGAAAAGCTGGCTCGACACCTCCTCTATACCTGGCTATCTGTCGAGCTTCCTTTAGCTTTTTCTTATCGCAATCTCGCTAGCTCCTCGACACCTGATGGATCGATCGAGAAAGCTCCTGTCTCCCCGATAGCTTCTCGACACATGGTGGATCGATCGAGCTTCTATTCTTGGTTTTGGTGTTACTTCCTCAACACCTTCTCGATACCTGAAGCTGTCGACGACCATTTTCTCGACACCTTCATCGACACATGTCTCGATACCTGCATCTATCGAGATTTACTGAGGGCCTATATAATCTTCTCGTGCGATCCGCAGCTCATTTTCTTCAATCTCTCTCTCGATAGCTCTCTCATTTTTCTCTCCCAAACACTTTCATCTCACTCCAATCTTAATCCTTAAGGTTTCTTCAAGCTTTTTCAAGTTTTTCTTCTCTTGGTAAGCTTCTAATCTCTCATTCTTCATGCATTTCATGTTTTGAAACCTAGGTTTTGGGGTTTTTCAAAATTGATGAGTTATTGTTGCAATTTTGGGTTGGATTCTGCTAATGTGATCTTAAAACTTCATGCATTGCATTACATATGCATTATAATAGTATTGTCATGCATTTAGATGTGTGTAAACTGTTTGTGTGTTGATAGGTTTGGATTGGGCTGAGCCTATGATGCAATTTCTTTTGCATGTCACATGTTCATGCATTTCTCATGCATACGTAATCTCTTTTCAATATACTTGTTATATTTGAATTGCTTGGGACGTTTCTGATTGTCTTTATTTCTCTCCCTCTCCTTCTATTTAAGTTAGTCGTGTCTATGGCACCTAAGCATAAATCTATTACGGGTCGGAACCCTCTTCGTTCTGGAGCTTCTTCATCTTCTGTTTCTGCTCCTCTCTCTCTTCGGTTCCGTGATGATGATGCCCGCAAGGCATTCTCGGAGAACTTTTCTAGACGAGGTGTTCATTCGGAACACCAAGTCATTCTGGCGGACTTTGTCGACACTGACCTTCCCACTGTCATTCACAGTCAGGAATGAGAGTCACTGTGTGACGTCCTGATCACTTGTCCTTTCATGCTTATCCAGGAGTTCTACTCCAACATGCACGGGATTGACCATTCTGTCCCTCACTTTTTCACTCGTGTTAGGGGTGTTAGCAGTCATGTCACACCGTAACTTGTTACGGCTGTGCTTCAGGTTCCTAGGATATCGTCTCCTGACTATCCTAGTTGTGATCGTCTGCGGACTGTGTCCAAGGATGAGCTCATGGCTGCTTTCTGTGAGCGTTCCTCAGATTGGGGTGGTCGCAAGTTCACATCCTGTAAGGGCTTTGCAAAAGGTCCTAGGTTTTTGAACATGGTGATGACTTTTGTACTCCATCCACTCTCTCACTACAACTCCATCACAGAGTCTCGTGCTCAATTTTTGTTGTCTCTTCTTTATCATCTTACTATAGACTTCCCTTCTCATTTTATTCTTTCTATTATAGATGTTCATCTAAATTCGGCGTCTCGTGATAAGCTCATCTTTCCTTCGGCTATCACGAGGATCTTACGCCATTTTTCTATTCCTTTTCCCTCTTCCGACCATTTCACCTTTATGTATGCCATAGATTACGCTACCGTGAAGCGTAGTGAGGCTCAGTTCAGGTCACGACAGACGGATTCTACTCCTCCCTCCCGTTCGACTCCATCTCGTTCTGCTCCATCCGCATCCACTCCCTCCTCTTCTTTGGGCGATGTGACTCTAGGAGACATCATGACACAGCTTCAGTGCATGGATGCTCGCCTTGATACACTCTCTACCGAGTTGTATCAGGTGAACGTTCGTGTTGGCCGCATTGCTAGACGGCAGGCGACCATAGGCGGCTTTGCTCTTGAGGCTACTCCTTCTCCACCTTATGCAGCTTCTGCTTCCGACTCCAAGGATGATGATGATGGAGATGCTAGCTCTACCGATGAGATGTCTGCTTGACACTATACTCTTTGTCACTCATGACAAAAAAGGGAAGTAGTTTTGGATATGAGAGTAGTCATTCTTAGGGGGAGTGTTAGTATAGGAATTTTGTTAGGGGGAGTGTTGATATGTTTTGAGGGATGTAGTGAGGATATTATGTATCTTTTTTTTTTTTTTTATAGATACATTATTCTTGTACATTAGGTCTTGTGACCACTTAGTGATAGCAAACATTGTACTTGTACTTATCTCTGACATGTATGTTTGATGATGTTGTTATCACATTTCACCTATCTTTTCATGTGTTATTTCTTTTCTCTCTTTATACACATTCTTCTTATTACTTGTATGCAATCTATTATTTCTGCTTCACACAAAGATGCCTTGATGAGTTTGTTTAAAGTGTTTCAGAAATACAGGTTGTCAAAGTCTACTTGCCATAAACTCTCTTCTTGCAAAGTTTTTCAAGAGTTTGTGTTAGGATAGATTTTATTATATTTAACAAGTGAATATGAGTTGAGTGGTTTATAACTTCTCTCATATGTTCATTTGTTTGTTGTGGTTTTGTCACGGATTGCCAAAAGGGGAGATTGTTAGGACATATGTGTTTCACATGTTAGGAACATATGTCACTATTTTATGTAATTGGCTTATCCTTTGACAAAACGAACTTTACTTGTATTTGGGTAGATTTACGATTATTTAAATACTTTAAGAAACCATGTTTCAAGATCAAGTGTTGAAGCCTTCAAGTCTGTCCAAGAAAACAAGCTGAAAGTGCAAAATCATTAAAACTCGACAGCTAGCATGTATCAAGATTTAAGGAGCTGTTTTGCCCGTGTGCTCGACAGCTATCTCGACAGATTCTCGACACCTCCTATCTGTCGAGGTTTAAAAAAACAGTAATCTAATCTGTTTTTCTTGGGATTCGTGATTATGTGTTTGGGCCTTCTTTTCTCCTAACCCTAAACATATAAAAGGATTGTTTTAAGGGCCGTCTAAGAGTTCACAAGTTGCACAAGCACTAAGCAAATTTTGTTCAAGCAAACTGTGACTGGAGATGAAGTTCTTGCCCTAGTTCATCTTTTTCTCTTGAAGAAGATTGCTGTGTTTGTACACCGTAGGGTTTTGTGACCAAGCATCTTCTTGATCTTCATCGTGTGGATGAACTGAAGAACTTTGCAGCCAACAACTTTCTTAGTTGGTGATTGAAGTCGCGTACTGGGATCCGCGCAATTGGTTAGTCACGTACTTGGGGGCCGTGCATCAAAAAGGGAAACTGTCACTACAGAACAAGTCCAATTGGGTATTGAGGTAAGGGTTCAACTGTAGGTTGGTAAGGTACTTGGGATTCCTTTATTTGTAACCGCTTATTGTGATAATAGTGGAGTTTCGGGAGTGGTGACCTAAAATCACCCGGTGGGGTTTTTTTCCGTGTAGGTTTTCTCCATTCGTAAACAAATCACCGTGTTATTTATTTTTCGCTGCATATTTAGTTTATTGGTGATTTGTTTGTGCTACCACGCGTTTGCATGCTAATTTGATTAATTAATAAATTTGGCTAATTAATTAATTAAATTCAATCACAATGGGTCTATCCGTTTGTGGCCTATCAAAATATATTTAGATAGCTTTTCCTAATTAGTTTTGTGACACATGTCCCATTGTAGGGCAAGATTTAGGATTTTAACGTAGGCAAGCCAATGCTAGTGTCACAACTAGAACCACATTCTGAGCAATTGTTTGGTTAATAGGAGGTGAAAGGCGTGGGTCTAAGACATCTTTCGGCATGATATGTTGAGCAAACGATTATGCTAATGAGGAAATAAGCTCTCCCGGATGTCTTCCCATTGTTGTTTCAAGCACCACTACAGTAAAGCTATAGACATCACACTTTTCATTCACAACCATGGTGTAGGCAAGTTCTAAAACACAACACAAAAAAGTGTGAGCACAACTAAACTACTCGAAGTAAGAAACCTGCTAGGAATATCTTACTATACTATGAAAATTATATAGCCACTTTAGCTAATAAATATGTGAACATATGATCATGATTAATCTTTTTTTTTTTTTTTACAAAGTGTGTGTTTGTGTATGTAGAAGTTAAATATTCACTAGGGGCAATGTATCCGTAGGTGCCAGCAAGTGCGGTTAAATTGGAGGAATCAGGATTTAGGGGTCTAGCAATGCCAAAATCCGCAACAAAAGGCTCCAATTCTGAATTCAATAAAATGTTGCTTGTGGTCAAGTCTCGATGGATAATTGTTGGAATGCAATCATGTGAAAGTATGATAAAGCATTTGCTATTCCTTTAATGATATTCACCCGCTTCTTCCAATCCAATTCCTTTGATTCAACATCATTGCTTATGGCATAAAATAAGCTTCCTTTTTCCATGCATTCATAAACTAGAAACATGCATCAATCGTGTAGACAATACCCATAAAGTTTCACGATATTACGATGACGAACTTCAGATAACACTTTGGCTTCATTCCTAAAACTCTTGTCAAAAGCAGGCTCCTGAGATTCTAAACAATAAAGTTTTTTAAGGGCAATCACTTTTCCACCCGTTGCTTTGTAAACACTACAATAACCACCGGTTCCAATGCAATATCTGATGTCAGAGTTCTCTGTTGCTGTAATGATGTCTTCAAATGCAATATTTCCATCATAATTCCATATTGAGAATATATCCCCATTCCTCTTTGCTTTACACTGTGAACAAGTGTTTTCGATAATCTTCTGGTGAGAAAGGAGCACAATTCCAAGTAATAAGAAGATGAAGGAAATGACAATGGGAAGAATAATCTTTATCCATTTTGTGACGTTTTTGGTACTTGTGGACAATGTGGAGCCAATATTAATGTGGGGTGATCCAAAGCAATAATGGAAGCCCAAGATAATTTTTTCACAACATAAATCCTTGTTGCCCATAATTGTTTCCGGCCCAAAAACGAAATTAAAATCCTCTGGGAGTGGACCAGTCAAAGAGTTGTAAGACAAATTCATTTGATGCCTGAAAACAAGATTGGGAGGAATATTACCGGTGAAATTGTTATTGCTGAAATCTAAGTACTGTAAAAAGCTCAAGTTCCCAAGCAGAGGAGGTATTTCTCCACTAAACAGATTATGACTAAGGTCAATAGTAGTTAACTTAAATGGGTAAGCCACTCGAGGAATGCATTCATTTAAGTTGTTGCGGCTTAAAAGCAATTGCTCCATAGAATGTAAATTCGTAAGTTGTGTTGGGAGTGGTCCACTCAGCTTGTTAAGTGAGAGGTCTAAGACAGAAAGATGGACAAGATTTTCCAAATTGGTTGATATCCTTCCAGAAAGAATGTTTGAGGAAAGATTAAGATATTGTAATCTGGTTAGCCGAGAAAGCTCATACGGAAGTGGACCAAAAAGATTGTTTTCACCCAAATGCAGAGTCATTAAACTTTTTCTATTACAAATTTCAGTAGGCATTGTACCATTGAAGAAATTTCCACCCAGGTATAATTTAACAAGGCTTCTCAGGTTTGTCAAAGTATGAAGAAGTGGACCAGTGAGCGTGTTATTAGAAAGGTCTAGAGAAACTAGATTTTTCAGCTTTCCTATTTTTGAAGAAATTGGACAAAGAAGATTGTTTGTACCCAAATGCAGATTCATTAAATTCTTCAGATTATGTATTTCAGAAGGGATAGTACTGCTGATTTGATTTGAATGTAAATTAAGATGAGTGAGACAAGTCAAAAGACCAAGAGTTGAAGGGATTGTACCACTGAAGTAATTTTCACCCAGGTATAATTCAACAAGGCTACTCAAGTTTCCCAATTGTAAGAGAATTGGACCGCTCATTTGATTGAAAGAAATAGTTGTTGTCACAATGTTTTGTATGAAGGTCCATAATGGGGCTAACTTAGATACCCAAAAATTATTTATATAAGAGGAAAGATCCTCACTTGAATTTGCTTGAGCTGAAAGTCCCAGCTGCCCCTTGCTAAGTGACATTTTTATTTTTGATTTGATGAGAGAGAGAATGGTGTAAAGGTGGGCTTTGTTACGCTGCAGGTAATGCTTCGTGTTTTATGAGTTCTTTGTGGGTCTTAACAAATCTATCTCAACAATTGGTCTTGTGGTCCGAATGCTCATTTGGATTGACTTTCGCACTGAGCTTTCGTGGGGCCTATCCACGGCTTTTCCCATGTACTGAATCTGCCCAAGTTTATGGGCTCTGCTAGCTTGGTCCATGGGATTTTATTTTACCTCTCACTTTCTGGTGGCCTTCGACTAAAACGTGACAATGTTAGTGGCTTTCCATGGGCTGGTTTTCTTGAACCATTTTCCTTACAAGTAGGTGCAATAAGCCTAGGTCATACAATATATATGGGTCAAAATTGGATTATTTTAATTAGCAAAATTCAAAATTCATGGGCCTTGGGGATAAATTTGGCAGGCAGACAACAATTTCTGGTGTTTTATGTCACGGTTAGTGGCCCGAAGAGATGGTCTTTGGGCTGAATTTGTTGTCCAGAAATTTTCTACTAACAACTTCTTAAAACAGATTGGGATTTTTCATTGCTTTTTTAGAGCGTGATGATGAATTGATGTTGCAGCTGTTAGACATTGACATCTGTATGTGAAAAATTTCTCTTCCATTTTAGCATAAAAACTTATTTTTTTTTTATTTTACATAAACATTTTTACAAAACATCCAAACTATCTATTATACACTTTTTTTTTTTTTTTTAATAATCATTTTTATTCATTTATTATTATTATTTTGACCTTTATTTCTTCTCACACGTTATCTCTCATCTCTCATCTCTTAGCTCTCTTCTCTTCTCTTCTGACTGCCACAAAACTTCCATGGTTGGACCTCCATGGTCATGGCTGAAGCTCACATGACCACCACAAAGGCAAACCTCCATGGCTGGACCTCCATTTCCATCATCTGTTGCTGCTGTTGCTTCTTCTTTTGCTGTTGTTGCCGCTGCTTATTCTTCTGTTTTTGCTGTCATTTTTTTTTCTGCTACTGCTATGGCCGCTACTTCTTCTTCGTCTTGACCGCTTCTTCTTCTTCTTTGATGATTCACATAGATTCGTATATGGGTTTGATGATATAGTTTTGTAAATGGGTTTGATGAATTTGAGATTTAGATTTAAGAAAACCATATGGGTTTGATGAGTAAAGATGTAGATCTAGGATTTGTTTGGATTTGATGATTTTTAAGGAGCAGATAGAGATGGAAGAGAGTTAGGTGGAGAAAAAAGAAAATTGATGGAGAAGAGAGAAAATGTGACTGAGAGAAAAAAGTATTAAAAAAATAAAATATAAATCTACAGTAATTGTGCATATTTACATAGTTATTGTAACAAGTTTGTATATTTACAAACCTTTACAAGTTATGATGCGTGTCAATTTCATGCTATATTGTGTAAATTTTTGCACTTTTTGTATCTTACACCCATTGATAAAATTGCTCTTAGAGCTTAACAACAAAGATGCTTTAAAAGTGCTCCATTTGGCCATCTCATAGAGAAAATTCATATAACATATAGCATAATTAAGTGAAGTCTCATGTTGAATATTAATGAGAAGAATGAGTAGTTAATATAACATAATTAAGCACATACCTATTAGGTTTAAACTTTTTGGGTTAAAGTGTATCTCTATATGTTATATTGTACACACATCTCCGTCGTCGCTATCGTTGCTGTTGTCGTTGACAACACCTTGTATGTATATGTTATTACTAAAGAAATATAATACAATTATTCAGTATTTCTAATATGGTATTAGAGCCATTACTTTGACTGTCGCCGCTGCCGCTGTCAACCACACATTGTATATGTTATTACTAGAGAAATGCAATACAATTATTTAACATTTCTTTTTTTTTTTTGGATACAATTATTTAACATTTCTAACATGGATGGTATTAAAGCCACTGCTCTAACCTTTCGTCGTTGTCACCGTTGCTACTATCAAACACACCTTCTACATGTTATTTCTAGAGAAATACAATACAATTATTTAGTATTTCTAACATGGTATTAGATTTACTGCTCTAACCTTTCATCAATGTTGCCATTGCTGTTATCAAACACAACCTGTATATGTTATTACTAGAGAAATATAATACAATTATTTAGTATTTCTAACATTGTATTAGAGCCACTATTCTGATCTTTTGGTGTGCTCTTTACAATCTTGTCTTCCTTGGAGTCTTCCATTAACTTCGTCGTCCCTGCCGCTATCAACCACACCAAAGTCTCTGCCTTCTACCGCCACCAATATTATTGCTCCAATCCTGTCACCTATCTTGGAAGAAGAATTGGTGTCATCAAAGCTATTACATGCCCTTATACTCCATAGGAAATTTTCTATTACTATCCAGGTACACTTACTATTTCTATTAGGGGATTAGTTGAAGAAGATGCTGCCTTCGTCCTTTGCCAGATTGAATGGGATAGTTGCAATCACATGACACCAGGGACGGACCTAGGATTTCAAGCTGGGGGTGGGGGGTGGAGATAAGAAAAAAAAAATTCAAATACACATCCATATAGTATTAAAAAACTATCAACCAAAACAAATACACAAAAATCATTTTTTCTTAATATATTAAGATACAATCATCTACCAACAAAAACAAAAGACACGAATCACTATTGTTTCTTAATACAATCATCTATGAAAAGGGAACTCGATGCTCTTTTAAATCTTCAAAATCATCTATGATTGAATCCAAACTAAATGTCAAAACTATATCCTTTTCAATGTATAAATTTAGTATTTTTCACTTCTTTTCAATTTATAAATTCATATAATTTAGTATTATAAGTTAAGGATAGGCGCAAGTGAATCACTGTTATTTTCTTAAATTTGTGTGACAATTTACTATATTATATGATTTGTTTTTTTCTTTTGTCTTTGGTCTTTGTATTTCTACTTTTATTTATCTCTTTGTCTTGGTCTTGTCTCCATATTTCTAACACTCACCCAATCCCACTACCAACGTTATGAATTTATTATGGACTACCACCAAAAACTTTTCCTAACTTTACCATTTTTTTTCTATCACTTGTCCCTATTATTGCCCAACTACCAGTAAACAAACAATCAAATACTACACCGATATATTCTCTCTCTCTATCTCTCTTATCTATATAATATAAGGGAGAGAGAGTCACAAACACAAAGTGACAAAAGAGTCACAAAGCCAAAAAGTCAAAAAAAAAAAAAAAACCACAGGCACAGATTCAATTCACAATCACCAACATTAGTTCATCACTATCAGTAAAAACACAAACACCACAAGTCCACAAGCACAGATTGTTAGATTCAGAGATTCACAAACAATCAAACATTATATTAGGTTTTGAAGGATAGATTAAATACTTGTGTTGGAGCAATGAAGTTGGTTTGGGCAGATCGAGCAACCGGCGAGAAGATGGGTCTCGCGTTGGCGTGGCGGCGTTGGTGAGTGGTCGTTTGGGTTTGCGACAACTGACAGGGATTGGGACGGGTTTGGGAGATGGGTCTCACGTGATGGCGGCATGGGCAACGAGATGGATCTCTCTTGCATGGTGGCGGCGTCACAGCGTGAGCAGCAGCAAGATGGTCTCTCTTGCCTCTCAGTTTCTCTCTGTACTACTCTCTACTCTCTAAGTCTATCTCAATGTCTCGCCTCTCACTCCCTGTCTCGCCTCTAACTTTCTCCTCTCTCTTTTTCGTTTGTTTTTCCATTTGGTTTTGGACTACTGGGTTTACTCTTTTTTTTTTAGATTTACATGGGCTCTGGGCTGGTCTGTTGGGATCAGTGGGATGGTTCATGATATTTGGAGGGGGGCCTGGACTACAAAGTAAAAGGGGGGGGGGGGCAAGTCTTCTCTCTCTCTCTCTCTCTTTTTTGTGGAAAATTTAATTACTAAAATTGCTGATGGTTCCACCATACATGGTAATAGTATAGGTTTTATTTTGACCTTCAACCTTTCGGTTTCTCGGGTTTTCCATGTGGCTGACCTATCCTATAGCTTGTTTTATGTGGGCCAATTAGCTGAACTTGTTTATTGCCTTATTTTTTACTACTCTAGGTGTACTGTAAAGGATCGAAGGACGAGGCAAGAGGTTGGGACCGATTCTAGAGATGGACATGTTTCCGGTGGACAACCTTCGTCTTTAACCTGTTGCTCTTGTGTTTGTTGCTGCTGCTGTAGTTTCTTTTATACCTTTTCTTGCACTTTAGCATTCTAGTCTTGGTCATGCACCCTCTTCTTGGGTACAACAATTAGCTTTTAGAGACCTATTAGGTTTTGTGGCCAAGGATAAGTTTGTTTGTACTACATGTCAACTAGGTAAATAACCAAGTATGCTATATAAATGTTCTGTGTAATAGACATGTGGGCTTTAGGCCTACTTTAATTTACTTGTACATCACACATACTTGTACTACACACGCTTTGCTTCCTATATAAAGGCACTCTTGTATATGTTATTACAAGAGAAATATAATACAATTATTTAGTATTTCTAATAGGAGTTATTGAAGATACAAGACTCCTCAAGAAAAATTGAAACTATAAGTCTCGAAACATGGCTCTATATTTGTTGGGTTATAGATTGACCCTAGTTAATTAATATATTGTTAGGTTTTAGATCCCTGTAAACTAGATTGTTTGACCTAATTAATTAACCAAGTGAATACTTAGGTTTATTATTTAGATCTAGGTTAAAACAATAAAGTCATATCATGTAAAGCAGCGGAAAATAAAGAACACAATGATATTATCACCCAAGAAATCCAAATCGGTAAAAAACTTGTGGAGAATTTAACCTAACTATACTCAAGGTAAAAAGCAAATCCACTAGAAAGAATTGAAGTTTACAATAAGACTTAGACCACTAACATCCTATTGCTACTATACATAGAACTTACTACCACAACCCCATGATAGCTCCAAGTCCACAGACTACTTCTTTCCTTGGCCTTTGCAACACATGCACCCACACTTGTGATAAAAACAAAATCTCTCCTGTTTGTGACTCCAAGACCACCCTTGAAGGTTTAGATCATCAGCACCTTTGATGACTAGAGAAGGTAGCAACTTCTATAACACTGGATAACACCGGTAGAAGATATGAGAGAGCTTTTTAGGTACAAAACCCTAGATACAAAAGAGGCACACTCTTCTCTCTCTGAAAAGCCTTTTAAAAACGCGCTTAAGGTTTCTTTTATATGCTAGAAGAAGTAGTTCTGAAACCCTAATCCTTTTTGGGCTTGAACTGTTGTTGGACCGAACTTAAAATTCTACAGACCCGTATTTCGATCGATTGAGCCTGTCTCTTGATCGATCGAACCAGGAAAATTCTAAAATAGCTTGTATGTTCTTGAATCTTGACTTGAATCACCTTGAGCATTGTCTAATAATACCAATAGACTCTAGGATCTATATCTAGACAAGTTTGTGTTCACAATTTGCCAATTATTCTAAACTTTTAGAACCTAACATATATTACTCAAGTTGATTAATTAGTCAAATTACATATAGATTAGATTAAAGCACAATCAAATCACCAAAGTAAATTAAGTACAATGAAAAATAAGTTTAATACAACAATTTGATCATGATGGGGAAAACCCTTGTAGATAAAATTCCACCAGGTGAATTTCAGATCACCACTCCTGAAGAATCCAATACCAAGAGAAAATAGTTACAAGTATAAGGAATCTTACCCTACAAGCCTATCTCATAGTACCTACCTTCATTAGAACTTATTGAGCTATACCAAGCTTAGCTCTTATCCCCAATTAGACTTGATCTTGTAGAAGACTTCTCATTTGCACAAATTTCCCTATCCATGACTAACTCCACAACAAACTTCTTGATTGTTGTAGCTTTTTAGAGTTTTTCAATCCATGCATTTCGTGTTGCTGAGGACGCTACCTATGCGTTCCACCCTACGTCTTCATCTGCTCTAACTTTTTCTAGAGTAGAGGCTACACCTGTCATACTTAATCAAATGCATCACCTTCAAGGTAATTGCTTTAATCTGATTGGGATGTTTATAAGATGACATATTGTCTTAGAGAATCTGACAAAGAAGATGTTGTTAATGCCAGTAGAACATTGAGAAGGTGTGAAGTTGGTGATGATCTTGATGAATGCATGTAGCAAATTATGTAACAAACCTTGAGAAGGTATGTTTTCTTTCTTTGTGTTTAGTATTTCTTGTCATTTTGTTCTCAATGTAGGCTTTTTTTCTTTTGAGATTGTTGTTGTTTGAGCTTCCTTCTCCAGTTATTAGTGGGACTATGGTTTTTGTTGAGGATCTAAAACAAGAACTATCCAAATACCTTTTAGTGTACAAGGATTGACTACTGTAAATACTTTTAAGTGTACTATTCAAAAAAGATTTTGTGTAGCATGTAGTGATTCCTATTTCAAATTTAAAAATGTAAAGGGCATTAAACAGAGTAGTTGAGTTATGATGATTTGTATAGTTTTTTTCTTATTGTGTTAAAAGAGTAGTTGATTGGTTGTTGTAATTCAATTTGGAATTGCACAATTGTGTTTACATTTATATTTTGAATTAGCTTATTAAATTTTGATCAATGTGAAAGAGCACATTCAAATTTATTTATTTTAAAGAAAATACTTATTTCGACGTTTACAAACTATTGAAATTTATCTCAAGATACCCTTTATCAACGGTTGAGTTCATGTAGAAAAAACTAATAAGCATCTTTACGTGTATATGTTTCAACAACTTTTTATAATACTTCGACATTTATTAACCGTTGATAAAAGTGTAACATTTTTTTTCGATGGTTGCATAGGTTGTAGAAAATGTTCTCGAAATAGTTTTTAATGATGGTTCTCAACGCTCAACATTCAAAAATAGTATTTTCGATGGTTTATAGTACTTTTTTCAATGGTTTCAACCGTTGAAAATATCCAAATTTCTTGTAGTGATTTCTTTGTCCTCTTATTTATTTTTTTATTTTATCTGGGCAAAGGAATACATTAAATAAAAGAAAAAAGACAGATTTAAAGTTCAAACAATAAACTAATGCAATACTTCAAAAAAAAAAGTACCCAATACTTATGCAAAATTCTTTGTTTTTACTTTTTAACATCATGGAGATCGTTTGAAAAGTCCAGCTATTTTGAAAGCTTAATATGAAGCAACATCAATTATAAATGTATTTTGAACAGCATATTATTTTAGACTTCATATTATAGCCTATGTTCTTAATTAGAATCCAAGTCCATTTTTTTTTATATAAAAAAAATATAACAAAAAAATGTAGAAGACTGGCCATAAACAAAAACAAATAGAGCATCTATAGTCATAAAATTGGGTTATTTCACCAATTTTTTTTTTAATATTTTTTAACGGGAGTATTTGGCAGTAAATATTGCATACTTTTTTGAGAAAATCAACCCAAGTGTATAAATAGGTTTTTAATTGTGGTAGAAGCAGTTTTCTCAGCAGAAGGTATTAAAGAATGTAAATAGGGAGATAATTGGGTTTTACAACTAATCTTGTAAGTTGTACATTCAAAAACACAGAACGCATTGAAGAAAACGTAAATACCTTCTTGTAGATTCTCAAAAAAGCAAAACAACTGTGAGACTGTACAAGGAAAATTAAATGTGGAAAAAGTAGTTTTCTCAATCTTAAATTGGTGGAAGAGAAAGTAGTTGTATTTTTGTAGAAGTAGGAAGTTGAAAGTAGTGGGAAGTTGTTGATTTGTAGTTGGAAGTTTGTGATGTTTAGTGTTTTATTACTGCAGTACAATGCATCTTGCATTACCCAATGAGGATGCTCTTATAACCATTATTTTTAGGGCAAATTACACTCTCTTCCCTTGATGTGTAGGGAAATGGCACTCATTCCCAAACTTGAAAAGAAAAAAAATACTCCTGTACAGGCATGATATAGAGGCCCAGTCCATTGTATGGGCGTGATATAGAGGCCCAGCCCATCAATTTCAATATACTGAAAACCCCGAGCCCAATAACAGGTAGCAGGACACATAGGTCTAGAAATCTGCTACATATTGGGGACATGACTGTTCGGCAATGGTAGTGCCTTAGGGCAAATCGCCTGCCGAGAACTAATTGGCAGCGGGTGCAAGTTTCAAGATGGTCACATTTGTCTTGAGAAGTGGGCCCATTCTGGTTAGGAATATATCTCAAAAGGGGCCCCACCTACCTAAAAAGCCTCCCCATCATCATGACAATCCCACTAAAGGAAGTCTATAAATAGGGGCCGAAGGAATGAGAAGGGAGGTGGGAAAAATTCAAGGCGAGAGATACACACGAGAGAAAATTTTGAGGAACAACAAAAGATGAGTAACTCACCATCAAGCCTGGGACTCCTTAGGGTATACACCAAAAAGGGTAGGAGGATACGGGCTGGACCTTAAACTCTTTCATTTGAGCCGCCAGATTAGCCTCAAGATGTCTTCCCATTGTAGGAATCTCATTACCCACTTCATACAAGTAAATTGAGGGCCTAACCTTAGGGCTAACTAGTCACATTAGGTAACAGGCTCGCACAACTCTCCTCTCTTAAGATTTGAAAAAAATAACACTTCCCCTCTTTTGTTAATATTAGTAACAGAATATTCCAACTTTTAAAAAAATTCTCTTTACCAAAGTTTCACCATGGTTAGTAAAAAGAGGATTCACATAAAAATAAAATAAACTAAAAAATGAAAAGAGCATATTATAAAACATGTTGCTTAAGCAGATTTTTAAGTCTCTTCTAGCATCTTTCCAATTGATATTGTCAAAAATTGATGATCCTCTTAGGTTTTTTAATCGCACCTCTCACCAACACTTTGGGTCAAAATTTATGTGATAAAACAATTTGTCAAAGCTTTCAAGCTTTTATTGTTTAAAACTGAGTTGTTCGGCTTGTCACAAAATGATCTAAACTTCATAAATGGATTTAGCTAAGCCTGGGTTCATTTGGGGAGTTTGGCCCACCGCTCAAAAATCAAGGCTTCCCTTGATTGTTTGTGAGGCAGCCGAAGATCCAGCACCTGAAAATGCCAAGAGCCCAAGACCCAAAAAAAAAGGAATTATTTTAAGACTTGGAGCTTCCTTACCGACCCAAAAAGAAAGAATTATTTTAAGACTTGGAACTTCCTCACCAACTAAAGTTACTGTTTGCTAAAGACGTACTGGAGTTAGTTAATATAATATATAGACTCTTATAGATACATCACTTAAGTTAAGAGTTAAGCTTGTGAGTTTGGGCCCAATAATATTATATTAACTATTCAATTTTCTCATTAATATCTATTATTGTGGGACTTTATTAATTAATCAACCACACTATTCACACACGAACATTATAACAAATCTTCCTCTTTATGTGTGAGTCTTCTAGCTACCGAGTCACTTGTGGGACATCAGTTAGTTTCCCCTTTGAACATAAACTTTTTTTCTTAGAAATCCAAGTGTGATGCATCAGCAACACCATTAGTGTGCCCTTTACTTAACCATGCTTGGGGCGAAAATGGGAGTCCTCTTTGCACAACTATGAGAGTCACCAATACACAGTCACCTTGACTCACCACTAAGAGAACTTTTGCTCCACCATGGGTGGAGGCATTTGAGTCTTCCTTATTGTACTTGGTGGAACTCACTAATGATCATGCCTCTTAACTACTGGATCTAATAACACTTGTTGATAACACTTGTTGGTTAAAAAAAATCTTGGAAAGATTTCTTGAATAATTAATATAACATATAAAATAGATGCACCACTTAACTTAAAAAACTTAAGCCTGTAACCAACATAATGCTCAATAACATTATATATACACACAAAAGTGCACAAATTTTGTCCTGAATTAAGCATCATATTGTAAATGCCAATTGATCCAGTGGCATGGGCCTTGGGGGTACACATTACACAAGCTTCACAGTAATTTAATTACCACACAAGGAGAATATGTGGGTTTTAGTTGGGAAGCACAATATTGTCCAGATCTTACAAGAAAGAATACAAGTGTTTTTTGGAATTTTTAATTTTTCTTCTATAATGAGTAAAGAAAGTTAAATTGGTGGGGAATCCGCAAGTATCTTTCCTTCACTCATCCTGTAGATGCCTAAAATCTAAGCAGAAGAAATTTTCGATGAGGTGTCACCATTAAATGAACACTCTTCACCATTCAGATCTACATGTGTCCAAAGCACTTTTTAGGCTATTTACAATCTCAGTCATTGAGGGGCGATCTCGACCTCTTAGACTTACACAAACCAATGCTAGGAACCCAACATATGCTAGTGCCTCCATTTCAAATGGGGTAGGGGGTGCTACTTTTGGGTCCAAAACCTTGTGAATTTCATGACGGACAATGTATGGCACTACAAAATCAACTAAAGTCCGACGCTCACCGTTTTCAAGGTAATGAATTGCCTTGTACCCAGACAACATTTCTAGCAATACTACTCCAAAGCTGTACACATCAATTTTGGTCGTCAACTTTTGAAGAACAAAGTACTCGGGGTCCATGTAACCAATGGTGCCCACCACTGGATAATTGTCATCAGACAAATGGTGTGACTTTTCATCCTCCGGAGCCTCCTCAGATAGGCTGAAATCAGACACCTTGGCAGTCCATGTGTCATCTAGTAATATGTTAGACGACTTGATATTGCGGTGTATGATTGGTGGTACTGCATACACGTGTAGGTACTCAATGCCTCTAGCTGCATCTAGTGCCACCTTAATCCGAGTTGCCCATGACATTAGAGGAGTACTTTTTAGCTCATGAAGATGATCATAAAGGGTCCCATTTTTCATGTACTTGTAGACCAATATGCGTACGTTTCTATCCTTACAATATCCCAACAAGCGAATAAGATTACTGTGATTGAGGCGGGACAAAGTTTTCAATTCACATAGGAAAGCATGGTAGTTGTCCTTGCGCTTAACAGCCACTTCTCGACCATCACTTAAAATGGCACGGTAGGCGGAGCCAGAGCTACGTGTTTCAATCTTGTTATCTTTTGAGAAGTTGTTAGTGGCTTTAAGTAGCATTTGCAAAGGAAATTGTTTGCTATGAATAATATCGATCAAGTCTTTGGCTGCAGAAAACGCTGACAGTATGGAATTTTTTTTGGGATGAGAAAATTTTGGACCATTATTGCTTTTTGGCTTAAGAAACTCAATCAAGTGTTTGAAGATTGCTGTTCGGATTGTTCGTCTAGGGCTTGCTGATATGGAACGATCAGTGGGAATTATTTCATAATTTTCACAACTACTACTGTCTGTTTGAGACCTGGCTGGTGGGAAGAGTGACACTATGGAACAAGAGAATTGTGCTTCTGCACGAGGTGTTTTGTTAGATTCTGAACAACTTTCTTCTGTTTCAGTCTCAGTCATGGTGGGTGGGAAGATTAATGGAATGGAAAGACTTGTTTGTCCATTAGGTAGTGGAAAGAGGTGAGAAAATGAGGAGGGTGTTGTAATGGAAGGATTTGGAATTATTATCTCACAATTTTCGGAACCACTGTCTGTTTGAGACCTGGCAGGTGAGAAGAATGATACTATGGAATTGGAATAATGACAGAATCTTGGAGGTGTTTCATTTGACTCTGAATTAGCGTCACTGTTAGAGTTGTTGGTTGGGAATAGTGTTGAAATGGAGACAGAGAAGTCGTCTGGATTTGTTTCATTCCATATCCGACTGCAACTACCAAACTCCGACTTGTCTGATGGGAAAAATGAGTAGTCTACTAGTGATTGACTTCTTTCTTCACTGATTGTAGGACTACCAGGGTCCGAGTTGTTGGCAACAAATTCTGCAACCAAAAATTACAAAATGTTAATAACTGCAATTATATAGTATTCAGTTACTAGAATTTTCTCATCCTGAATCAAAATTCTTTGAAACTTACTTGGATCAACTTGGTGCTTCTGCATATCGATATTGGACAGAAAATTATGGGGACTTGACATAACTGAATTGGGAGAGGGAGACGGAGAGAGAGAGAGAGAGAGAGAGATTGCATTTCAAAGTGGTCTGTTGGTATTCATAATTTATAAGAATTTGGAAGTTTCAGCGAAGATACTTTCTCATGCACTCTCTTGCCGTGTTACTTTGGGCGAGACTGAGTGTACTTTACAAAATAAGAAATTATTTCTTGCGCGTCTTTCACGTTGATTGGTCATCACTTCCAATTTTTCTATTAATATATTTGAACATTTGCCATCAAAAGTTGTTGGTACGTCGATGGTGACGTAGATATTCTGAGGATGTCATTGGAACAGACGGTGAAAATCAGGATAATATATGCAAAAATGCTAAATAATATATAAAGTATAAAGATTGGGATTACTATTTAGGTTGTGGCATGGTGAAAGGAGTTTTCATATCACATCACATGATTCTTGATAGAAATTGAAATGATATTTCCTATTGTCGTCACGTGGTGTGGTGTGGACCTGATAGTATTGATGTAGATGTTCAACTCACCATTTCACCATGTTTATGCATGAACAATTTTATAGTGTGTTAGTTTTATTATAAACTAGTAGGGGAAAAATTAACTCATATATATATATATATATATTTTTTTTTTCTTTTCTTTTCTTTTTTTGTTAAGCGAAAAATGAGAATAGTAGCTAAGACTTATAAGTAATAATCTTAAACTCATCTCAAAATAATGTGATTTCATTGTAATATATAATATATCTTTTGTAAGTAAAAAGTCTATATCTTGATTTTTTGTATTTTTTGGCAAGGACACATGCTGCATTTTACTTTCAATTATTATATATGGCAAGATAGAGATATGCATCAAAATGCACCACAACAAAAAATTGGAGAATGTATAATTTTGATTAGAACACCAAAATGAATCTTCAATATTTCATATGAAATCAAACATTATTTTGCATTTTTGGAGAAGCTGATGAGCAATTTATACAAACTTTGTTTCCATTTTATCATGTAAGAACTATTAAACAACACTATAACAATTTATATTTTGATCATCTCTAAATTCATATATGGGAATCAACTATTACTTTTCTCCTCAAAGCATATACTAAATTTTTTTTTTCCTTTCCACACAATTTAAAAAAAAAAGAAAAAAAAGAGAGAGAGAAACTGAGGAAGCTAAATGTATAGTAGATCTTAATCAATATGATATTATCATATTGCATATTTAACAACTATTAATTATCATATTCTTCACCTACTATATGATAATGCATATTTAGATCCAATTCATATTGTGGCGAACACCAAGCCTAAATACAATATTGGATCTACATATTTAACAACTAATCATATTGCACTAAGCCTAAAAAAAAAAAAAAGTTCAACTGTACATCCAATTCACATTGTGGTGTACAATATGATAATAGTTGTTAAAATATGTCCTAGTAAGAAGGAAGAGAGAAAGATCTTAAATTATAATTATTACATGTCAACAATTAATGCAATAAATTATAAATTATATTGCAAGAGTAATGCATTTTTGATTGTAGAATTGCCAAGGAAAGCATCCAAGTATATATGTGTGTGTGTATATATATATATATATATATATATATATATATATATAGTTAGGAACACTTGCTAAAAAGTTTGACCTATGCGAAAGTAAATAAAATTTTAGTGATCAAATTATAAGTAAAATAATATAAGAGAATTTGATTAGTAATACCAGCATCATCACCCAAAATGACTATAAACAACTACTTAGAATGAAAAATAGACAACCCAAAATCCATTTATCACTTATTGTTCTAAAGAAAAAAAATTTATGGTAGTTGTTTCATGTTTACTAGTTTTGGTTCTGTAAGCAATGCTATTGAAATAGATTTACTAACACAAAATATTGTTGCTATTATCTTGAAAATACTTCTCAATCTTAATATAGTAATCTTCTCCATTCTAATGATTTAAAGAACTTCTAGAGAACTTGTAAAAAGCTTATGTACATGAATATAAGAAAAGGTACAAAAGAAATATGTATTACACTGAGCAGGCTAATCATTTTATAAAATAAAACAGCATGGCTCGTTGCTTTCCCGTTTTATTTATCTATTATATTTCTTATGTTATTTTTTGTCATATTTTTTTGTATATTTAAGGAGTATCATGGATTGAAGAGTAACATATCATAGCCAAATTGAACTCAAAAATATAAGAGATAAGTTTAAACTAAATAAGGTAAGATGATTTAGTTCATGTAGAAGGGTACAAAATTATTCCACTTTGTTTTGATAAATATAAAGAACATATTGAACTAAGAATGAGAGATAAATTTATGCTTTTTTATCCTTGAGATAAGTTTAAGCTAATTATGGTAATAAGATTTAAATTGTGTTGGACTGTACAAAATCATTCTATTATGTTTTAATATATGAGATGAGTTTAAGTTACACCTGGTATAATTTAGCAAATATTACACCTTTTTTACACCGTAGATCTGTATGAAATCTAACGGTTAAAAGAACATATTGTCCACCTCGGCCATCCTAATATATATAGCATCTTTTATGTTTATCTCTCTTATTTATTAGAAAGAACTTAGGAGAGTGTTTATTGTCAATTTCTTCTTCACAAAACCAAATAACCAAATCTCCTAAACCAAAAAAAAAAAAAAAAAAACTCTAGACATACATGCTAATAACTCAAGTTATATTTGGTATAATTCTAAGCAATGTTACACCACCCAATAACTTATTATTGAATAATATGTACTATATGTTCTTAACATACATGCCAATCGGAGATAATTTATCATTCGATTTATAAACTCATCTTTTATGTATTATTTTAAACTACAAAAACTTGAATTTAAACAATTGATTGATGACATGACCATTGATCATTAATCATCTTTAAATTTTGTAAGTATGGAGAATATACAAAAATAATGTAATCTAGCAGTGGATTTATAAAAATTCATATTTAATTAAAAAATATTAGATAGTGTAACATTACTTAGAATTACACCAAATGTGCATTTGGGAAGCGCGTTTTGCGCTTCCCACGTCTACATCTGGCTGATTCAAGTCTAGCGCCTCTTGCACTGTTCATGGGACATGAACAGTGCAATCAGGCATATGCACAGTACTTTCAAGCATGAACAGTATTTTTTTATTGTTTTCAATTTTCAGCAAAATAAGTGGTATCCAAATACACACAAGGTGTAACTTGAACCCAACCCTATATATATATATATATATATATATATATATATATATTGGCTAGCATGATTTGAATTAGGTTGCAAGATTTCCTAAGAATGGAATCACATCAAGGTATATGCTTCAATTGAGAGAATTTTTTAATTCCAAAGTAATGGATATTAGCATTACCATGGAAAACATAAAACAATACTACATGTATGTCGATAGTCATAAAATGGATACAATAGTTAGACAATGTAAATGTCCTAGAGTTGATAAGTGGGGTTCAACTTTTATAATATACTAGTCACTAACCCACGCGATACGTAGAAAAGTCTTATCTAAATGTAATATATATAATTTGTGTCATACCAAAATGAAAACAATAAATTTTTTCTCAGAAATTCAAAAGGTAAGTTAATGAAAAAATTCATTTTTTAATAAAAGTTATTTAGAACATTTTGTCTATCATTAAAAAAAAAGTATGTAGAATTTGGAAATTATTCTTTTAGTTTTAAACAAACTTTCTCAAACCCAATTTTTTCTACCCTACAATCCAAAACATTGGAAAACGTATCTCAAAAATTAATAAAATTCAACAAAACTACAATTCAAAAGTTTTTTAAAAAATGAAAAAATCAAACTCACATCAAACTCAAACTTTTTGTCCTGAATATGTAAAAGATATCAAATATGATGTGATCAAGCCAAATATCGAATGCATAATCAAATTCAAAATATTTAATAAGGCTTTAAAGCCATGCAATAGAAATTGGTGGTTGATCCCAATCAAGAGTATTGGTTGTAACTTTATACATGATAATTGTAAAGGGAAAAAAATAGAGGAAATTGTTTTTAATAAAGTATTTTGAAAATACTATCATAATCTGACCTAACTTGTGAATAATGAATAGATAAATAAATAATTTTATTTATCCAAAAGATAATAAAAAACCACTAAATGGATTTAACTATAAGTCTATAAACATTATTCCTAAGCAGCCAATTACTCTCTTGTACTGAAATTGAAAGATGCTAAAATAGCCCTAGCAAGTATTTAGAACCCTTAATAGAATTTTACAATTTCAACACTTTCGATGTAAAATTACAAATAAGTACAATATACGTGTTTAGCTAAGTTTCATATTGCAAGCATGTACTATAAACCCTCTAAGCCTATAAATCCCTATGTAATTGAGCCCTCCAAGCTTTGGCTAGCAATCGACTTCCCCGAGTCTTTTCTCCACCTATCTTACTGGAGTCATCACTGTTGAATTGCCAGCGAAAAGCCACCAATAGATTTGGATTTAAGATTAGCTCCAATAGTTTCCAAACCAATCAACTCTCTAACACTCAAAAACGGTGTAACAAGTGATGGTACAAATCTCCTCTCAATGATATGTAAGATTGGAAAGGAAGAAGAAAAGGCAACTATGAGCAAGGGAGCCAATCTCGTACCGTACTAACCGGTACGGCCGGTATTTGCCGGACTAGTGTCTTGGCCAGTACAGAAACACTGACGTTTCGTGCTGGTTCAAATACCGGGCATACCAGGTCCGTTTCGGCCATTCTGGGGTAAATACTGAATTCCAACCAGTTAGTGGATACCAAACCGGTACCTCTTTTCACGTCACACTAAACTTTTGTCTCTTTTTGTCTTCTCCTTCTCCTTTTCACACTGGTGACGACAAAATACCAATTGTTGGTGAGGAGAGGCGTTGGTGATTCATACATTGAAAATCGGGTTGAAGTTAAGAAAAAAAGATACTGGAGTGATGCTAAAAGAGTTAGACTGGTGTGATACTGAGAGAGAGAGAGAGAGAGAGAGATCTGTAACTAATGGGGAAGAAATGAAAAAATAAAATGAATGTGGGGACTAGGAAAGAGAAAACTAGAATAAGAAAAGTGTTGAGCTTTTTTCTTCTTTTTCTATAAAAGGCAAAGAATTGGCTTGGGCTAATATTATGCAGGGTATGGAAAGAAATAAACATGAAATTACCACTATATATATATATATATATATATATTTTTTTTTTGATGAACCAGAAATTTTATAGGGAGAAAGAAAACAAACTACAAGGCCTTACTGGACTCCTTTAAAAATAATGGAAGAAACAAGCAGGGCTATTACCAATATCAAAAAGGCCAAAAAAATTACAAGCTAGAGACCATTTTGCTAAAGAATGGGCTGTTGCATTACACAACCTAGGCACCCACTTCACAAAAAACTTATCAAAAACAGTCAACATATTCCAAAAATCAAAGCACAAGGACCTGATCCTCCAATGGGCTGCACACAAGATTGGCAGTCCAACTCCACTATGATGCACTCATTACCCATGGCAGGATCAAAAGAGAGGGCCCATTTAATGGCCTCTGCTTCCGCCTGGAGAATGAGGGTAGTGTTCACTTTCACAGCATCGATGAATACCAACTCCCTTCTCCGGTCTCTCGCCACCGCAGCTATAGAAGAGAAGTGGGGCCCTACAGTAGCATCAACATTAATTTTAAATGACAAACCTGGGGGAGTGATCCAAGTCTAAGCAGAGGAAGGAACTTGCTATCTTGGGGTAGAAGCATTGGAGATTTTGTGCTCAGAGAAGAGACATAAAATTTTAATAGAAACCCCATCAATATTTAGAGTGTTGTCTCCAAATAGGGATTGATTTCTCTGCTTCCAAATCATGTCACAAAGGATGGCTCCATACAACAAAAAGTCTTCTTTCTGACCTAAACACTGATTATCCATAAAAGGGAGAGACAAGAGGAAGCTGGCAAAATCTGATGTGGTCTTGGCCCAAGAAATTGTTCACAGCTGCAAATATACAGGGAAGAAGAAAGGTTTCCTTGGAATCAAGCTTGATTTCCAAAAGGCCTACGACATAATGGAATTAAATTTTTTTATTGCAGTCTTAAAAGCTTTTGGTTTTTGTTGTAGCTTTATAAATCTCATCCATCAGTGCCTCTCCACTATTGAGTTCACTATGCTTTTAAATGGAGTTCTTAGACCAAGTTTCTCTCCCTCTAGAGGGCTTAGGCGGGGGGGCCCCCTGTCTCCATACTTATTTATTTTGGGCAATGAGGTTCTCATGAGGCTGATAAATAGGGAAGTGTTTCAATACCGCCCCTCCCCCCCCCCCCTCCCAATCTCTAAGCTCTGCTATGCTAATGACATTTTATTGTTTTACAAAGCTAAGTCCTTTGAACTAGCCATTCTTAGAAATTGCTTGGAGACATTATGTTCTTGGTTAGGCCAAACTATTAGTGTGGAAAAATCTGGCTGCTTCCCTTTCAAAGGTGTGAGCCCTCAATTTATGAATCAAGTTAAGTGTTGTTGGGGTCTCAATACACTTCCACAAAGTACAACTTATCTGGGTGTTCCTCTCTTCCTGTCAAAGAGCAAAACCCAAGATTTCAAATTTTTTAAAGAAAGATTTGATAGTAAGCTCAGTGGGTGCAAAAGTAAAAATCTGTCTTGGTCTGGTAGAGCAACTTCAATTAGATTGGTGACCCAAGCCATTCCTGCTTATTCTATGTTGGCTATACTATTCCCTAAAGGTCGATGTGGTCAATTAGATGCTTCAATGCGCAGATTTTGGTGGAGCCCCAAATCAAAGACAGGTTCGTACTAGACTCCGATGTCTTGGCTTTCTCTTTGTTGGCCACAAAAGGAGAGTGCCTTTGGATTCAAAAAATTCTGGGATTTCAACCAAGCTCTCCTCTCCAAACTTGGCTGGTGGATTCTATCCGGAAAGGATTGTCTCTATATTAAGGTTTTGAGGGCAAAATACAAGATTCGAGACAATTGGGTGTCTCACCATTCTCCTAGCAATGCTTTCCCTTTTTGGTAGAGCATGATGGGCATAAAACACCTTATCGCAAAGGCAACTTGCCTTTTAGTAGGCAATGGGGATTCCATCAGAACATGGTTAGACTCGTGGATCCCTGATCTCCCAAGCTTTACCTCTTCCCCTAAAGTTGATACTAATCCGGACATTGCTTTGGTGGTTTCTCAACTCCTTACTCTAGACTAAAGTAACTGGGATATTTCAAAGCTGAGATTGTTGTTTGAGGAGCATGTGGTTGATCTAATCCAGAAAATTCTCATTCCTAGTTAAGCTATGGAAGATAGTTGGTCTTAGACTGCAACAAACTCCGGGGTTTTTTTTTTTTTTTCTTCTTCCGTCAAGTCAGCTTATTGGCTTTGTAGGGAAGGCTTTCCTCCCTCAAACCTCGACTATATTAGGGGTGAGATTTGGAAATCCAAAATTCATGAGTGCCTCAAGATGCATATATGGAGAATTGCTGCCAATGTTTAGCCTACTAAAGAGGTAATCAGTATGTTCAACAAGAATGTGGATAAAAGCTGTCCTTATATAGCGGTAATCCCGAAACAGTACACTAGTATCGTGCAGTACTGAAATATATCATTTTCTTGACGAAACCAAAATGGCTTCCGGTACGAAATTGACTCTCTTGACTATGAGTTTCTCTCTAAAGGAGTAGGTAGCTCTCTCTCACACAAAAAGGGTTGGGGTGAACAAAATTCTCTCACTTGTTTTTATAAGCTCAGCTCACTCATTTCCTGTTCACACATGCAAAGGGTGTGAGTCTTGACTTATATGATATGGGCAGAAAAACAGACAAGAATAAGAACAAAGCATTCTACTAGCAGATATTTCGTGACCTTGTCGCGGGCTGTCTAGTCGCGAGAAGGTTGTGACTTGCCTAATCCACAGTTTCTCTAGATCTTCTACCACGTGTCACTTGTGGGCAATTCAAGTCGCCTAAGGCCACTAGATGACTTTGAACGCAGATTTGACAAAATACAGAAGGACTCAAGTACTTTCGACCCCAAATACAATAAAGCCCATAAAGATACATTAAAATGAGAGAATAAATACAAATAAATTTGGCACGGAATTAAACCAACAAACATATGGATTTTACATAAATATTTGCAAACAAAAATGGTTAAGGAAAAGCTGCACAACATCCAAAAATAATGAAACTTACCAATATGGAAATATCACAGGGAATTACTCCACAATCTAGGAGCCTACTTTTTTTCCACTTAGGGTCCATTTTGTTTGAAGGATGGAAAGTGGGAGGATAGAAAATAGGGAAGGGATGGAAAAGTGGGAGTATATAAGAGATTTTAGTTTTCCTCATTTGTGTTTGGTTGGGAGGGTGGAAAAGTGGATGGATGAAAAAAAAAAACTTTTGATTAAGAAGAAAAATGGGGGGATAGAAAATAGAGAGCTTGTATAAATTTACTCATATGCCATTTGTTGAGGTCCAAAATGTGACGAGGTAGTCTAGCCCATGAAGACAAGGAAGGAGGTCGTGGGTCTTAACAAGAGAAAGCCTAGTTTGTAAAGATAAGAAGGGCCATGAAGGCCTAAAGGCCCAACGAGTGAAGAAAATCAAAGAAGTATGGAAGGGAAGAGAACCCAAGCTTAGGCTATGGATGGGTCCTCCAACCCCAGGAAGTGGGTCCCTTGGAAAAAAATCTAAAAATGCTGAGTAGGACATGGACAGTCCAAGGGATGGTCTAGGAATGAGCAATGCATATTTTGAAAAAGGGAAAAAGGGGAAGAAGCCATTGGAAGTCCTGTCAAAGTCAAGCTCTTGTGAGGTAGAAAGAAATGATAAGGACAGGTGATGGCTTTAGGATCAAGACTCGGTGAAGGAACCGAGGGACCTCGGGTAAGGTAGAGGACATGGAGTAAGAAGAGGGATGGTCAGAGGCTTTCCATGTCCGTCCATTGCAAGGAGGAATCCATCCCATTTCTGGGACAAAGGCCAAACCAAGAGAAGTTAGCATCAAGGCCCCAGGACCTTCGAAATGTCCTTTTAAAGCCTTGGAAGAAGATCATGGAATATTGACCTTAGAGGAAAATCTGGATTTTTCTTAAGGAAGGAGCTTTTATGAGTAGAAAGTCCGTGAATGAGCTTTCAGGTACGAGTTCCCAGAAGAGCAAAATAAGAAGAAATAAGGAAAGGACCAACCACCAACATTTCAGATAGAGGAGACTGGCTCTGGTATCCAGAAAACAAGGGAGAGAACAGTAATTTGAAAGCCCTCCAAGACTAGTATAAAAAGGGAGAAACAAGGAAGACAAGGGGGACATTATTATACATAGAAGAGACCAAGAAATATATAAGAAGAGAGTTTTAAGCTTTAAGTTGAGTTCATTGAGTAAAGAGAGGCATTGTAAAAGGTCCTGTAGCAAAATATTCGAGGAGTCACTTAGATTCAAAGGTCTCAAATTTCACAAGTCTTAGGAACCCAAAGGGGATCAGCTAGTCTGTGATTTTTGAGGCTTATTGGACCTTGTGGAATACCCACGCAGGGTGGGACCAAATGTACTCTAACACTTAACTTAATCAAATATAACTTTCTTGAAGCATTCATAACCATCATTTTTCATTTTTACGTTGTGTACTTGTTGTTTCTTCCTTTTACTCAGCCAATAAATATATATTTTGTGGAGTTCATTTGTCTTATGTATAGATTGGTACGTATAACGGTCCAAATAGGCCGCAGTAAGCTAAGCCCAGTTCACCCAACATCAATCCAACCTCTTTTTTAGCGACCCAAGGTCCCACACCTGAGACCAAGGTAAGAATCTTCGTATGCTATCAACAAAAGATGGCATCAAACCAAGATAATAGATTCATTAACGTCTGACAAGTTAAACAAGGGCCTTGAATAGTTGAATTTCCTTCATGACTAATATCCCTAGCCTAGAATTATAACTTCCTAGCGTGATGAATAACATGATTCCCATTTTCCATGTTTATGAAAGATTCAAAGGGTAATATATGTTACATATATACCACAAACACTTCTTTACAATATCTTTCACAATAGATAAGTTGATAAGTTTTTATTGATTCTTATTTTGGTTCATTTATATCACTTTATTTTCTATTATTTATAACTTGTCATTATTGTGAAATATATTGTGAAAATGACAAAAGTTTAGCTATCCTTACTCAATATCATTTTATTGAAGGTGAATCTTGACAAATCCACCGTTAGATTACACCTTCTACTTATATCCTCCATGTTTGTGAAATTTCTAAAAAATTAAAGATCAATAGTTATGTCATCAATAAATTGTTTAAATTGCAAGTTTTTGTAGTGTAAAATTATGCTTAAAATATAAGCTTATAGATTATATGAAAAATAGTATTCGATTGGTACAAAATTTTACATGTGTATTATGAGTATAAAGAACATACAATTCAACGATTAGATTTTCAAAATATGTAATAATATTTATTTTACTGAGTAATGTTGTAACCTTAGACTACAATTAATTTTATAGCTAAATTTTGTTTAAGTGAAGATTTATGTCAGAAAGACTTATTTTTATTTGAGTGAAAATTTTTGTCAGAAAGACTTATTTTTATTTTAGAAACATGTTAGAAAGACTTAATTGTGATAAAGTGTGACACCCAATTGGAGGATTGTATTGCGGAAACTTCAAGCAAGACTGCTTTTATTGACTACTGCCGACGCTGAATAGTTAGTCTAGTGACACTTTATTGCTGCACCATTGATCGGGGCCATTGACATTATGTCTCTTTAGGTACCTATTGGGACCCAATATATATAGGTATTGCATTGCATAGGGGTGCTATTGCATCAAATGGTTGGGGGAAAAAATTGAAATTTTAAATTATCTTCTTAGCAATCTGTTTACCTTATTTATTTATTATTGTTATTTTATCTTCATCCATTAGATGCAATCCCATCTTTTCTTTATTAAAATTTTTGTTTTACATCTCAAGTCTTTAAAATTTGAGTACGACAGATGACTTGAATCCGCATCCTCGTAGGGCTCAATTGCTGTCAAAACGAGTGGGACACCCTCGTTGGAACATTGTATTACGAAAACTTCATGGAAGAGGGACTAAGAAGTATGAACACGGGTACTAGTATAGGAATGATACAGAAATTTTTGAAAGAATAAGACATCATTACAACGGGGCACGTCTACTTTTATTTTCTATATATTATTTAGAATTTATTTTTCATATAATGTTAAATATATATCAAATTAAGATTAATAATGGATAATAAAGCAAATTCATAACTATTAAAGGATGTTTAGAAATTATAATACAAATCAAGAAAAAAGATATTTATTAATTTTCAAATGCACCATTACTATTCAGAGTATGAATACTTTCTTTGTTTTGTGAAAGGGTATTTAATTTCTTTTGTTCTTATGTCCTAGCCATGTTTTGCATAATTTGAAGAAAAAAAAAAAAAACTGGGACACATATGTAGATGTGTTCCAGGCATGTCAAGTGTCTAACATAGATAAAAAACAGGTACAACATCTTAAATAAAGTGTCCGTATTTTCTAGAAGAAGAATCTTTACATTTATTGACTATACCATTGATCGGGGCCATCGACATAAATGTCGCATTCGGGATTTGGTAGATATTGCATTGCATGACGGTGCAATAATGCAATTGCATCAAATTGACTAACAGAAAAAGTTAAAATTTTAAATTGGGATCTCAGCCATCTATTTAACTTTTTTATGTATGGATGATGAGATTCCATTGATAGGCCAAATTGTATCTCCAAAGTAGGATCTGCCGTTCAATTTATATATATATATAATAAAAAATGTATTTTGCAAAGTACACATTTGAAGTTTAGGATTGTTTAAATTTTACACCTTGAAGTTTGGTTTCGTAAACAAAAACACATTATCGGTTAGTTTTGGCCGTTAAGTAACACGTCATTATACTAACATTTTTCATTTTGTTGCCAAATCAACCCTTAAACGATGTTATTTCACTTAAAACATAGAGAATAGCTGGCATCTCCAAAACAACATTGTTTCACCCAAAAATCAAAACACAAATTCCAAGTATCTTATGACACCGTTTCATCGAAATAGAAAACACAACCTACAAATCAAAACCCATGACACCGTTTCACACAAATTGAACCTATTCCCAAATCCCTAACCCACGAACCCTAGAAACTAAAAACATACCCCATGAACCCACTAGCGATTTTGTAAGGATGAATTTATTCAACCATGTATTGGCTTTATTCCGTGCCAAATTTGCTTGTATTTCTGCAATTAGATACTCTGTATTTAGGTGGAAATTATGTAAAAGGTTGTGTGTGAGAGAGTATGAAGAATTCAAATGTGTGAGCATTCAAGAGGATTCTTGCGACTGGATCTCGTGAGTAACTCGTGATTAGCAACTCACCAAAATGCCACACGTGTGAAGCATGCAGGAAGCTGAAGGGTCACGACAGCTGGAGCACTACAGGACAAAAAGTATAGTCTGGCCTGGCAGTTATTTCGTGACTCAAACTTGCAACTCATCCCAGTCGCGAGTGAGTCGCCAAAATGCCCTATTTTGCAGAAAAATGACTTTTCACATTCCTCACGTACCCTACTATAAATACCCTCATACCCACGAAATGTAGAGAGATTCTAGAGAGAATTTTGAGAGAGAAACCTTAGAGAAAAAACAAGATTAACTCACCCACAATCTTAGACATTTGATTCTCCAAATTTCTCTACTCTCACTCTCTCCATTAACATATCCTTGAGAGGTTCATTAGCCAAATCCTTATCTTACCATACCCATATTAGTGAGGAGGTAATTTGGTGCTTAGGAAGCAATTCAAAGATGACCAATTTATTTGGTTGATGCAATGGGCTTATTGCGGGATTCGGAAAGTTAAAGAAGACACGGTTAGGCTTAATCTTGTTGGAGCAAGAACCTTGTGCATTGGGTAGATTAGGTTTGGATGGTCTATTGCTATTCATGTATCCCAACTTTATTCTTTAGTGGATCATTTCACTGCTTGGAGGGCGGCGGAGAGATTTTTTGTCGAATTCTTCGGTTTCCTCTTCGATAACACGTGCCGATGTTATCTTTGTGTTTGCATCTCTCTAACCCTTACTCTTGCCTTTTAATTGCTGTTGTGTTGTGATTAATTATGGTTTAGAGTTGTTTATTTATTTGGGTATTGCTTGTACTTATCATTCCGCACATCTATTGTTTGAGTATAAGCCTGTGTTAGTTAATTTAAAATTGGGGGTCTAAACATTCATTAGTGTTTTACACACTAAGTGAACTTTCAATTGGTATCAGAGCATGTACACTTTGTTGGATTTCTACATCCTAAGTGTGATCCTTGACCCTGCAATGGATAGGTCTCAATCCCTAAATGCACCTCCCTTCTTTGATGGGAGCAATTACGCCTTTTGGAAAGTACGTATGCGTGCATTCTTGTGCTCTATTGATGAAAGCGTATGGGATGCGGTTGAGAATGGATGGACTAGGCCGAAGGCTGCCAAATCTACTTGGGATAAGGGTGCCCTTGCAGCGGCCAATGCTAATAGTAAAGTTTTGAATGCTATTTTTTGTGGTGTCTCACCCGATGAATTCCACAGGATTTCACATGTTACAATCGTTAAGGAGGCGTGGGAAATTTTGGAGACCACATATGAAGGCACCAAAAAGGTGAAGGACACCAAGTTACAAATGCTCACCACTCGCTTCGAGGAACTAAAAATGAGCGAAGATGAGTCATTCGACTCCTTCTATGTGAAGCTAAATGAAGTTGTTATTGGCAAATTCAACTTAGGAGAAAAGACGGAGGACTCCAAGGTTGTGAGGAAGATCCTGCGATCATTGCTAGAGAGCTTCCATGCTAAGGTTACCGCCATCGAAGACAGCAAAGACCTTGATGAGTTTAAAATTCAAGTACTCGTTGGTTCTCTTCAAACTTATGAGCTATCTCTACCATCACAAAGGAAGAGCAAATCATTTGCTCTCAAGACAATCAATGAGAGAGTGGAAGTTCAAGACTCCTCGGATGAAGATGAGGTTGAAAAGGAAGTGATGTACCTAGCTAAGAACTTTCGTAAGTTATTAAAATTCAAGAAGGATGGGAAGTCTTTTGAGAAAGGGAAATTCTCAAATTTCAAGAAGGATAAGAAAGACTTCAAGAAGAAGGATTCCAAAGATTCTTCTCCATCTCAAGTGGTCACGTGCTATGAGTGTAAATGGCATGGGCATGTGAAGAAAGAATGCCCCACTTATTTGAAGGTAAAGTATTTGCTACTACCCTTAGTGACTCAGACAACTCTAATTCGGATTCGAAAGAAAGTTGTGACGGAGAAGGAAACTACTCCGCATTTATGGCTATTGCACCCGTGGACTCTTCATAAGATTTGAACGCTCTAGTGGAAGAGCTCGGTGAGCACACCAAAGTGGAGTCTATTGGGATTGGGGAGGAATTCGATGATGAAGATGAATGAGTAAAGGGATTGCAAGAATCCTATAATTCTCTTCTTGAGAAGACCAGAGAATATGCTAGGGTGGCTAAGGCAACCATTAGAAAAATGAAGAAAACTGAACAAGATTACAAGAGCATACTCGTGAGGTATAAAGAGACAAAACCCAAAGTTGAGGCAATGAATGAAGAGCTAACAAATGCCTACTCTCAGATCAAGTTTTTTGAGCTTGAGGTCATTCAAGCTAATGCAAAAGTGGAGCGGGTTGCTTCAAAGAAACTTGATGAGCTGCTTGCATATCAAAAGCCCTCTTCCGATAGAAGTAGTTTGGGATACACCGTAGAAAGTAGCTCAAGTGCCAATGTGTCTAAGGAGATAAAGTTTGTTAAAGCCAAGAAACCAATGGTAGCAACTTCAATTATTGAGAATGTGAAGGTTGAGAAGAAGCCAAATGTGATTGCTCAAAAGGTTTTAACAAAACCTTAAAATCCATTTGTGGCCAAACCCAAGGCTAAAGGGAAATCTCTTCCGAAGTCACAAAAAGGTCCTTAAACTCAACATTTTTGCCACCATTGTGGAATTTGAGGACATACTAGGCCAAATTGCCACAAGCTTCAAGCATTGAAGAATGCGGGTTCTCAAAGGCCAAGAGGACAAGGAAAGTAGAATTGGAACGCCAAGCCATCAAAAGGGCGAGAAGTTGATCCTGGTATTGGTGATGTGATGAAGATGATAGACACCATCACTTCTTGTTTTTCAAACTTCATCCTAAGGTTTGAGAATCGCAACTCAAGTACCCAATCCTCTAAGGATATCACCCCAAACGCACGTACCGTGTGGGTAAAGAAGGGTACACATGCGTAAGCATTAAAACATGTCCATGCAACAATTCTTTCGATATGTTGTGACATTGTTTGGTTGTTTGCTTATGTTTTCATTCTAGCATGTTTTTACTGTTTTTGTTTGTTTTTAATATCTTTGAATGTTTGTTCTTTTTTATTAATCTTTACTTGTTTTGTATCAAAAATCCAAAAACACATAAAAAGTAGAAAATCCAAAAAGTTTGATCGGCATTATTGTGTTTTGTCACATCGCATGTTTTGCCTTGTACCTTTGTATAAATGGCTTTATGCATTTACGAGCTTAGCTTGTTTTTTATGCACTCATATTATTGTGGGGAAAATCTTGACATCTATGTGATTGTTGTAAATAGATCTTCAAACTTGTTATGAATGATTAACCAATGGTTTTGTTGATCTTAAGACTTGCATAGACTTGTGCCTATATATCTTCCCACTCTTTTATGTTTTTGCTTATAGCTCAACAAATGTCAAATCTCGAAAAGAGATAATGAGTTGCAAAAGCCGTTACACATACTATTATTTGTCTAGGAAAAAGGGAAAGCAACTTGTAATGAAAATGTATGATGCCCAAAAAGCCAAAGGCTTACTCTCAAATTTGAAATATTAAAAATTTCAGGCATCGATCTCAAAATGAGATGTTTTTGTTCTTAAGTGATCAAATGTTATTGTAAGAAGCCAAAAGAAATGCTTCAATGTTATGTAATCAATTTTTGTGAGAGGTCATATATGCATATTTCTATAATTGAGATTGGTCACTCTTCTTAATGCTAATTGTGTATGTCTTGGTTGAATTGATCATTGAATCTTTACATTAGACTAAGGACTATCTCACATTTGGTACCCACACACATCACACATGTCTATGTTCAATGAATACCTTATTCATTTGTATGATTGTACTTGATTAAATGTGTTGTACATACTCAATCATATGTTGATCAAACACAAAAAGGTTTTTGAGTATTTTTAGTTGTTTTTTGAAAGTGTTTTGTTTTGAAAAATTACAGAAAATCCAAAATTTTTTACAACTCTGTTTTGATGATTCACTCGCGGGTCACGCCAGTCGCGAGCTTACTCAGAAGCTCTCGCGACTCTCTGGAATGTGAGTCCCCTAGTCGCGAAAAACACTTAGACAAAATTTTCAAAATTTTGTTCAAGGGATTTTGGTTACTCATTTTGGCGACTTGCTCGCGAGTCAGTTAAGTCGCGAATATCGCATGTTTTGCATAAATAGGGTTAAATCTCAAACAGTTTTCAAAAACTTTTTCAGTTTTCCCTCGCATCACGTGCACAAACATTGTCTTGTCCGCCTCTCCCTCTCCCAAAACCTCCATTTTCTTCATCAATCCTTCATCAATCTTCAAGAAAAGGTATGGGTTTTCTCTTATTTTCAATGTATTTCAAGTTTTTAGCCTTAGTTTTCTTGGGTTTTGTGTATACGTTGAGATATGGAAATATGGTTGTTGAATATGGTTTTGTTGATGTTTTGATGAGTTTGATATATGGGTTTTATTGGTTTTGTTGTTATAATGGTTATTCTACATGTTTGTTTTTCATTTTTCTGCATTGTACTATGTTTTGTGTTGTGTTGTGCATACCATGTTCAAGATAAAATGTCTCTTAGATGTTTTTGTGTGTTTCGTTGGATTCAATTGAATACAAAGATTGTAGGGATAATCATGTTTCTTTGATTTTAAAACATCAAATAATTATGTGTTTTTACACTTTGCCTTAGTTTGCACACTTTTGCATATGATGCACACACACACACATTTTGACATGTTGAGTACTTAATGTCATGATTCTATCATGTTTTGAAGTTTTATGTCTTCACATGTCATTTGCTTTTTGAATTACGCTTTAAATTTAGTTTTAGGGTTTTAATTCAAAGTCTATTGTGTTGGTACTAACTTGTTACTAATCAAGTTTGTTACCATATTTTGTGCTCTGTTTAGTGGTATTTGCTTCTCTATTTTACAGATGGCTTCAAGGAAAACCACTACTCAGCATGGTGACAAGGGGAAATACGTGGATGAGACCCGATTTCGCTCCACCCAACATTTTGAGCAATACAACTAGCACTTTGAGAAAGCTCCAATCATTCAAGAATGATTTGTGGATCTTGTTGATCTAAAGGACTACTGTATCCCAAGCTGTTTTAAAGGAAGAGGTTGGGAAAAGCTTCTTCGTGATTAGGAAATTCTATGCCAATGCCATCCTACGAGAGGGTTATCTAGACTGTTGGGTTAGAGGGCATGAATTTAACATTGAAGTGGAAGACATTGATGATGTTCTTGGACATGGAGATATAGATCATGACTTCACTCCTTTCAAAGGCAGAATGCTCTCCATAGAGACGGTTCAATCCCATATTGGTGGTGTTATGGAAGGAAGATATCTTAACACAAACGCCTTTCCTCCGGATTTGCAATGCCTTACCTACATCATGGTGTTCAACCTCTATTCGGTAAGAAAGATGACCACCATCAACAATTCTAGAGCCATCTTCCTTATGAAGCTTCGGGAGAATATTTACATTGACATCGGTGCTCATGTATTCTCCATCATTGCCGATGCAACAAGGACAACCTCAAGGACAAAGCTTGTTCTCCCTAGTCTAATCATGAGGATCCTCCATGAAAAAGGTGTGGAGACTCCACAGGACATAAGCCTTATGCCAGTACCTCCTGCTATCAATGCTTAAACAATTACAAGGAGCAAAGTTCATCTTTCAGGTGATGAGGAAGAGGTTGATCCTGAACAAGGACATCCTATGGACACCGAGACTGAAGCGAAAGGACAACTATCTTCTTCTCAAAGAGGTGGTGGTAGAGGAAGGAGCAGAGCCTCATCGTCTTCATCAGTACCTCCAAATGCTTTTCAGATCATTCTTGAGAGGATTGACGGCTTAAGGGAAGTCCAAACTGAGCACTTCGACAAGCTGACCACCATTCAAGACCAAATCAACTTGCTCACAGCCAAGTTTGATAGCTTCACGAACGAGCCTTAGCCCTTTGTCCATTCCGGTCAAAAAGGGGGAGTAGTATGGAGTAGCTCTTGAGGGGGAGAATGTTTACAAGTTTTTATAGCTTTTATGTTTTTAGTTTTTATTATGGGTTTTCATAGCACTTATTTTAGTACTTTGGTTTTTAAGTACTCTATGACTTTAGTACTTGGTTTTAAAATACTTGGATATGGTGTGTTATGAATGCTTGAATGTTTTAGCTATTTAAACTATGCTTTATTATGTACCTTTGCTTTGTAGCTATTTAGTACTTTTAGATTATGTTTGCATTATCTTTAGTACTCTTGTGCTTTTGTTGGATCTTGTATACTACCTTAGTGTTTTGCATCAAGGATAAAAAATGTAGGATCTGCCGTTCAAAGTAGGATCTATCGTTCAATTTATATATATTATAAAAATTTTATTTTGCAAAGTACACATTTGAAGTTTAGGATTGCTTAAATTTTACACCTTGAAGTTTGGTTTTGTTAACAAAAACACATTATTAGTTAGTTTTGGCCGTTAAGTAACACGTCATTATACTAACATTTTTCTTTTTGTTGCCAAATCAACCCTTAAACGATGTTGTTTCACTTAAAACATAGAGAATAGCTGGCATCTCCAAAACAACATTGTTTCACCTAAAAATCAAAACACAAATTCCAAGTTTCTTATGACACTGTTTCATCGAAATAGAAAACACAACCTACAAATCAAAACCCATGACACCGTTTCACCGAAATTGAACCTATTCCCAAATCCCTAGCCCACGAACCCTAGAACCTAATAACATACCCCATGAACCCACTAGCGATTTCATACCAAATCCACTCTAGAGCATTCAACTCCTATCCTGGAAGTTGAAGTCATGCAACAAGTGGTTCTCTATATATATAAAACATAGTATAATGCAGATGCAAGAAAAGTAGACTTCAAATACTAACTAAAGCACAGAGAAATTCTTTCAATGGTCCATCAAACATTCATGCCCCATCAAACATAATGGTATCCCCATGGGCATCTAATGCTCCTTAAAAATTGGAGAACAAAATTCCCTTTCCACCAACTCTTTTTTACATCATAAAAAGACTGCACAGTTTGATGGTTTAATCACAATTAATCTAATCCTTAAAATAAACACTCTTCAAGATCTGGGTCCACACACGTATCCAAGGCTCTTTTTAGGCTATTTACAATATCAGTCATTGAGGGGCGATCTTGACCTTTTAGACTTACACAAGCCATTGCTAGGGACCCAACATGTGCACATTAGCCTTGACAAATTCTAGGTAATCCCTCTTCACAATGTGTTATGAAGACAATTTGTTTAGACGCCTAATTTGTTATGTCAAATTATTGAATTAACAAAACCTTTGGTAACCATACTTACTACATTACAAAAAGCTTCCATAAACAAGAGTCATGATATACATTAAAAAACCACATTTTGCCGGATATTATTCATTTTAGGAGATTTATTTTTTCTTATTATTAATCTTCTGAGGCACTAAAGACGTGTCCGTGCGCCAATTTTACGGTAGAATTGTGTGATATGTGTTGGAGATCATGTCCCAAAAAAAAAAAAAAAAAGAGCAAAATTTTTTATTATAAGTTTAATTTTATAATTTCAACCATAAGGTTTTGGAGGAAATTATAAACTGTAGTGTACATTTCAAAGACAGTACAAAAGGCTGTCACAGTACAAAGAATTGAAAGAAATATCTTGTTAATAGTTTAATATAGTTTTAGGGTCTGATTGTGATTCGCTTATTTTACTGAAACTGAAAATTTTTTGCTAAAAATATTATAGCAAAATAAGCTAAAAGCTAGCTGATTGTTTTTTTACTGAAAATACTGTAGAAAAAAAGCTAAAAGTGTTGAAAGCATTGTAGAAAAAAATTTATGTGTAATTTTAACCCTATTTTAATGCTTGAATATGCAAAGTGACTTCCAAATATGAAAGACAAATATTTAACAACAACAACAATAATAATAACTAATTTTTTTTATCTTAACTATAATTTACTATCAAGTTTGTTATATCATAATTATGATATATATTTCATGAAAGCCATCGATTAGAGTTACCAAAAAAATACCATAATGTTAATGGTAATTATAATAACAAGTTTTTAGATTTGGACAAAAAAAAAATACCATAATATGAATGGTAATTATAACATTAGTAACAAAGGAAGTCCTACGATGGAAGAATCTCACATATCGATGCTGATATTGTTCCGAACCACTTTCATCTCAGGTTCATCTAAAGAAGAGATCACATGTGTCATTTCATTGTAATAACTTTCCTCGCTACTTTCACATTTGTCTCGTCTAGAAAGCTCTTGTCCAATATCATTGTCTTCACGTGCTTTAATAAAATTACGAAGAACCATTGTAGCAACAATAATGCGTTCTTGAATGCGCAAATCATAGCTGAGCATATCTTTCAAAATTCTCCATCTATTCTTCCAAACACCAAAAGTTCGCTCTATGACAAAACGAAGTGATGAATGGATATAATTAAATTTCTTCTCAGAATTTTGTGCTGTTCAACCTTGTTGAAAATCGGGGAGGCGGTACTTCTTCCCCTTAAATGGTGCAAGGAACCCTTTCTTCATATGGTACACTGAATCAACAAGATAATATTTTCCTACAAATGAGAATGTTTATTACATTAGCATTTTTAGTACATAACACATACTTTAATACATTAATTAAAACTCAACAATACAAATCAAGTTGAGGTTTTGGGAAGTTATCACTCTTATTATTGAGGCAACTTAAAAATATTCTTGTGTCATGTGCTGACCCTTCCCATCCAACACATGTAAAAGTGAATTTCATGTCAAAATCACAAGCACAAATGCAATTGATTGTTGGCTCCCCTTTCCTTCCTATGTATGTATGTTGCTTATGAACTGGTAAGATCATAGGGACATGAACCCTATCAATCAAACCAATGCAATCCTAATCATTGCCATAAAAATACCATGTGAAATTTGCAACGTGTTTTCATCATAAAGATAAATTGAATAAAATTAAATCAAGATACCAAAATAACAAAGTACTTGAAATGTGGCCAATATCTATTAGAACTGAGAATATGTTGTGGCACATTAAGAAATGCAGGATTAGCATGCTTGATAATGTCTTGTGACATAACATTGCCTAACAATGTAACTACCATTTTTATGTGTCGACTTATTGTCTCACCCCAAATGCTGAAATTTATCCTAAAACATTCTATTACACATGCCATGACCAAATACCACCAATGTAGTTGCCACAGACTCTTTCAAGTGAATTCCTTTGCTACCCTCATATCCATATTGAGTGCTCAATGTATTACACAATTCTCCAAAAACATGGTGTGATACTCTAAATACATTGCGACATTTCCGCTCATTCTCATGTAAAATATGTTGTACCCATTCATACCTTGTTTATACATTTGTATGCATTGGTACTTTGTTCATATATGTCTTGATGTAAACTATGACACTTGCATACCCAGCTAAATATATTGCGTGTACAAGCTCATTACTTATTTCAAAACTCATTTCCCTGCATATATGTAGTAACATAAACCAAACTGTACATATAAAAATTACTCAAGCAACAAAAGTTCATATTATTGTTAAAAATCAGTAACACAGAACAGACTCAAAATATTGTCTACACTGTTTTCTACACCAAACTATATTGTTTATTCAATACAAGTCAGCTCATATTTTCTACATATTATTATCAAATATTTTCTACACTGTTTATTCAAATCTGTCCCAAAACAGCATCTAGCTACCATCCTACTTGTTCTGCCGTAGCATAAGCATATATGTTAATTAGAGACCCGAATATTTCAATACCACATGCATATATGTGATTCCAATTTTGAATTCCTATAATCATATATGTGATTCCAAATATCTGATTCCATAAGCATCAAGTAACAATCATCAAGTAACAATAAGCAATTTTGAATATCTGATTCCAATAAGCATATATGTGATTCCAATTTTGAATTCCTATAATCATCAAGTAAAAATCAGCTAAAACACAAGAAAAATCCAAATATCTAACAATCGGGCTGTTCACATAAAACATAAAACATAAGTAAGACTAAAACATAAGTTCTTAACCCATTCCAGAATTAAATAAAATATAAGTTCTTAACCCCACAACATGTTTTTAAGCAATACTAATAAAAGACAAACGCCCCAGTTACATAACACAAACATGACCATTCCAATCAACCCCTTCAATACAAGTACAGTTCACCAAAGATCAAGCCTTTTTTTCGTACTGTTTCTCTAGCCAAAGCAATTGGAACATTTTATCATACTTATTTGCTGCAAACATGTACATCGCACTTTGATTTTCCATGAAAAATAAGGAATTGAATATATGGTGGCGATGACGCGATTGCACCCCAGGAAGACTCAACACCATTTCCATAACTTCTTGAACCTCAATAGCTGCTGCGGAAGTAAATGGTGCACGACTACTTACACTTTTACTTTCAATGATGACATCTGTCATGCTCTTCAAAGTGTCAGACATTTCTTGCACAACTGAATGCTTTTTATCACGCCTCTTGTGAATTCCTTTGAAGAGTTGGACATTTCTTGCCAAGCCTTTCCCCTTATTGATTTCCGGTCCTGCTCTCAACACTAGTGGGCAGTCAACATCCATTGGGTCAACGACCACAGGGGACTGACATTAGGGGTTAACAAATTCTTTGCTATCAAAAGAGTCCCCAGAACAGTTGGTGCTTTCCTTTGGTATTTGACTATTTGGGGTCCATGCATGTTTTCCTGTTGCAACAGTGCCTTCAAACATGATTTCCATAACCCGTGCATTCGGCAACCCTTTTGTACGAAACATTTTTGCTTTTGGACATTCCTACATGTTTACAAACAATAGTTATGGTACTATTTCTTAGTTGCAAAAAATTAAGGTTGTCAACATTCTCTAAAGTAAACTAACCTTGAGCTTTCCTTCCCACCATTCATCACTTGCATCAATTTTTCCAGTGTCAGGATCATAACCCAACCCAATCTCAAAAAGCTGCTTCCATACCTTCCATACACCTCTTAGATGATCCCATTTGTTTTTAACTTGCAGCTGACTCACTACTTTGTTAATCAGCTTCAATTGCTTTATCACTCCGTCATACCCTTCATTTTTCAAAAATCCTCCGCTCCTATTGCCTGCTAGGACTTGAGCTACACACAAATCACAAAAGGCTTTTTAGTTCTATTGGATCTTTCCACTCTGTTCGATCATCTTTTTGTTCAGCATTCTTCGATTTCCCCTTAACCATTTTGGCTACAAATAAATTCTATGCTCATAAGCATCATTTCATATAGTTCATATGCTAAAAAAATTACTGGTATAAAACACATACACCTTGTTTTATACCTTCCAAGCCATGTTCCATTAAACCTTCCTAATTAGAATCTTATCGTTGTGTGTAAATTTTCATTATTGCACATTCATTTAAATAACAGCCCAAGTTTTAAACATTGTGTACATAAGTCTCTCAAGAAAAAAATAAACATTGTGTACATAAAGACATGCAACAAACAAAAGTAACAATTTAACAAAGTTATAATTGTGTAATTGTTAAGATCATCATCAAAGAGTTACCTACTATGGAGCTGTTCCTGCTGATGTGTGAACTGTTACTGCTGTTGTGAGGACTGTGGAGCTGTTTCTGCTACTGTGGAGATGTTACTGTTGTAGTATGAACTGTAGAGCTAAACTGTGGAACTGTTACTGGTTTAGTGTGTACTATGGTCTTATAGACTGAGTTTAAGGGATGAAAAATCTATGGGCCCTTCACAAGACCAGCAAAACTGCATAGAAAGAACAGGGCACATTCAACTTTTTTTTTTCCTAGGGAAGTAAATGTATTAAAGAAGAAAACACAGACTGCACATACAGAAAATACACACACACACAGACTGCACCTCATAATTTTCTCCAAAGTATCAAAATCACAGACTACACCTCATAATTTGATCCTCCATATTTCTCTAAATCCAACTACAATTCTCCATTTGCAAAAAGCCCCTTCCTACCTATTATCTGTTGGAGAATCTTTCCTTCCTGTGATGACTGATGATTAAGCCTTTAGCTGCACGCTGCAAAATGAATCTTCAAATCCCCAAATTATCAATATCTGTCAATCCAAATGCAATTTTTGCAGAGCCTATAGTAAATGTAGATACCAAACTCAAATTCTTCAAGCTAGACAAAGCCATGAATAGATTTCATTTTAACCAGCAACCAAAACTCAAATCATTTGAACATAGCTATGTTGCAGATGTGCTTATAATATGATCTTTCATAAAGAGATGGTACTCATACCCAACTAAATGCAATTGAGTCCTGCATTGTAGCAAAAGAATTTGATTGACATATTGAGAAACATCTCTAACCGCCTCAAATTCGAGCGAATCAACTAACCAAACAATAACAGAGCTTGATATATTTCTAGCATCTATCATGTTAGCACCCCACAACCACCCATCAAAGCCAATATCTGCCTTTGGCTTCTCAAATTAATGAGCCAAAATATATAGAAGCAAGAAACCATGTATAAAACTGAAGGCATCTAGAGGACACAAATTAATGAAAAAAGAATGAACAAATTTTCATTGAATTTTTCATTTGCAGGTGTAACAACTAACAAATCAAAGAATATTGTTGGTCTTCTCTGTCAAGAATAAGCAAGAATCTATTTAAAACAAAAGATTCTAAAGGAAAATAAAGTCAATATTTGAGATTCATAATCTTTAACAAACTAATAAATCACAATATTTGACATTCATAATTGTCAAAGTATACCCATCATAATCATCAAAGAATACCCAAAAAATTGATCTCTAATCTTTAAACATCAAAGTATGCTCATCATAATTATCAAAGTATACCCATCATAATCATCAAACAAACCCTAAAAATTCAGCCACACCCAACAAAAGGGAAAACACATTAATAAATATAAAAAATTTAAATACAACTCACTGACACATCGGCTGATCTCCCTCACAGTGGCAGCATCGATTTCTTTGTCTTTCTCGATCTCTCACAGCCTCTAATATCACTAGTAGGGGTTTGTCCAAATAAAGGAAGAAAAGAGTGGCAGACAGATGTGAAGCAGATATTTGGATTGTTGGTGGATAGATGTAAAATTGAAGAGCATTGAAGATGAAGAAGTTGTGGCATTGATGAGGAGAGAGTCGGGCTGTGGAAATTGAAGAGCTGAGATCTTGCAAGATACGCATTGCTGGGCTGAAGAGAAAGGGAAAAATTTAAAATATTACTGTTGCTAAACGGTTCATATTGGGCAAAATAAGGTGGCTTTTTTTTACACAGTGAATGGGCCCCATGGTGAAAAGGGACCCACTTGATGCTAAAAAATAAGTTAAACGCAGAATATGCTAGAGAAATCAGTAATGCCAAATGCACGCTTAATATCCGCTTTCTTTTTGGATAAGATGGCAAGCAGAAACTATATATAATAAAAGTATAACGCTGTTGCAACTTAAAAATTACCCCTTTTTTTGTGTATGCGCGTCTATGTAGGACACATTTTTTTTATTGGTAAGTTCCACACTTCCACACACACCCGATGGCTGATGGGTTTTGAATCCATGACCTCACTCTCCGCCTATCTCCTATAAATGGAGAAGCCTAGAAGGTGCCAATTGAGCTAGAGCTCATTAATGTCTATGTACTACACAATTGTGTTTCACTCCCAAGAAAACAACTGAAAAACCAAGATATAAAGGCAGCACAAAAAGATCTCAAACTTTATTAGTATTTACTTGCTCCTTACATAATAAAAGGAAAAAATATTATCAGAAATGAGAGGCTACATGAACAGAGAGTGAGTTAAAAGAAATCCATCCAAGAAATGAGGCAACTAATTATCAATAGTACCAGTTAAACCAAAAATCATATGCTGAACACATGTAAGTTCCAAAATCTAGCATAAAGATCAATAGATTATGCATCATGTCCGTAAAGAACAAAAATTTTGGTTCTCCAAGTCAAAGTCAGTAATGGAAACACCATTGTAACTAGTAATTATGATATAATCTAAACACTACAGTGTATCTGTAAGCTCTTATTATTATATCTTTTTTTTTTTTTTTTAATGATAAGTAAGCTCTTATATCAAATTAAGTAATTAACCAATTATTTTTCTGTCCTTTTTTTGGGGTGGTGGGTGGGCGTTTCCCCAAGGGGGGTGATCTTTGGACCATCAGATGCTCAAGCTTTAGTTTTAATAATTTAAATATATATATATATATATGTTTGTAAATGTATTAGTTTATAAGTACAAGAGTAGAAACACAACAGGGCAAGGTTTCCCACGAAGATGACAGAGACAGCATATAATCTTTGCAGATTAAGTTCCTTGCAATCTCAGTTAATTGAGACAAGCTGAAATTAAGATATACGAGGAAGAAATGTTTAACCAATGGAGTGATTGTTCTGAAGAAAAAACTATATACATATTATACCGTAGCATGGTCCACAATTCCTAAACAAATGTTGAATAAAAAAGCCACACCATCATCTAAAGACTCTAAACACTATCCTGAAGCTTGATAAAAAAAACGCTAATGCAAAGAAAAATAGTACAAAGGAAACTATACCATATAACTGGTAAATCATAAGCTCATTCAAAAGCAATCAAGAAAGTTATAGTCCTCACCTATGAAAGGCCTAGCATGTATTGTCTTTCTCTGCCACTAACCATACGCTAACATTAGCTATCTTCAAAATTTATCACCATCATCACTGTCACCATGTGACAAGCCTTATTTCATGGCAAGCTAAACCAATCTGGTCTCACCATATTGTTGAAATCCAAAATAGAAAACACAAGGAGACTGTGGTTCCAATCCAACCTGCTTAACCACTATATTGTGAATTTGTGAGCCCACACCTGTTGCCAGCATGTTTACATAGTTCAGGGCTTCTTCCCTCAGATTCAAGCCTCACAATCAATCACTGAATCCCTGAAATCCCATCTTACCCTGGTATGCCTCAATCACTGCAGGGACTTCTTCCATAAATGGAGTCAGAAACTTCTTCTCAAAGTAATCCTTCCCATAATTCAAATTCCGAACTAAATCTATATCTTTGCTGACCAGACCTTTAGACATCAAAACTTGCAGAACTGCACATCTGGGACTCATTCTCTTCTCCACACTCATCAGAAATAAATATGGGCATCTAGTAACATCCGATGGCATCAGACCTGCCTTAGTTGTCAAGAAAACCAGCACATTCCGAATTTTCTTCTCTGAACAAATCATTAGCCTTGGCTGTAATCTAAATGCCAAAAGAAAGTCATTTTCAGACCAACCAAAGCTCCTAAGAACCTCCTTTTTCTTTTCCCAAGTAACTTTGCTTGTTACTGACATTGAACGGACAGCCAAAACAAACGAGTTTCTCATTGGGTCAAAACCCATTTCTCTAATTGCACAAACAACCTCTTTGAACAAATCAGCCCTCAACTTAAGTGACCTAGGATGCATCATCAAGAGATTTGCAACATGTTTTTCTGGCACTCCATGAGCCCTCAGAGTGGATACATTTGGCTCCATAACATTCTTAATATTGGCTTGAAACGCATAATATTGCTTCAATGCAAAAATAAGGTTCTCATTGGTATGAATAACCCCCCTAAGAAAATTAACGGAGGGTATTATATGTTCCTTTAGACTACACAATAAAATGTATTTGTTTGAAGAGAGAATCATAGGTAGGTCAGTTCCTGTAATACCCAAGGACTCAAAATACTCAATCTTGGGTCTTATAGTTTTCTCTGGATGAGCTAAAATCAGAGGTGGGTGTTTAGAAATCAAGCTTGCAATGTGACCTTTTTTAAAGCCATGAGTGCTCAAAAGCTTAAGAAGTAAGTCTGGCTGGTCTGTGCATTTAATGTTGACAACTTTAGAAGCTGAAATAGCTTGTTCTAAGGACAACCCACATGAGTTGATGAGGTAAGAGACTGTCAAAGGTTGTTTCTCTGTGGGGTTTGAAACAGAACTGAGAAATGGCATGGTATGGATATAACAAACATAACTGGTTTTTGAATTTACAATTCTGTTTTGTATCAGCGTTTTGCATATGAAATGAAACATTTTTTTTTTCTTTCTGAGAAAAGATTTGCGGGTTTGTAAATTGTATTAAAAGAAACTTACCTGTGGTTTGAGAGGCTGAATTGGTGTTGATTGAAGCCCTGAGAGAAAAACCCTAGAGAGAGGAAAACTATTTGTTGGCTCACTCACTGACACTGAGTCATTGTTGCGAGCGAGCTATGGCAGAGAGGAGTGATGGTCAAGACAATTTGTAAGGGCAAATTTTGTTGCCTTCGTAAGTTTGAAAGTCAAATCCTTAAAAGCCCATACCTTTCCTCAAATTATCCACTTTAGAAGAAAATTTTTTTTTTTTATATTATTATCTTATATAATTTTTATAGTTCTTGAGATCCTATTTTGACAATGTAAAATAATTTTATGATAAAATTGTGTGATATGTAGAACCTGTTTGGATACCGTTTATTTGCTAAAAACTGAAAATTTATTGTTAAAAACACTGTAACAAAATATTTTTTAAACAATCAAGCGTTTTGTGCAACTTGGTTGGTCCATGAACAATGTCATGAGATTAGCCAAACGCAAACGCGGAAACCATAGTACGCAAACGCACACGTAAAGTAGATGATAATAATTTGATAGTTAAGTAAAGGAAAATTGAATCTTAAACGTATTTATTATTGAAAATATCAAAAATTGCAAGTCGAACTATAAAGCTCTTGGCCCAAAAAAAAATTTTCCTACGTAATGGTTCGTGTAAGTTTAATTCCAGCCATAAGGTTTTTTTGTTTTTTTTGACGGGGGGGGGGGGGGGGGGGTGTGTGTGGAGGGTGGGTGTGGAAGTAATAAATTATACTAGTACATTCTAAAAGGCAATGTCACAGCGCAATGAATTATATTATCTTTTTAGTATGACATAGTTTTAAAATTTAAATACAACTTAGTAGATACTCACTTCTATAGTTTCTCCACACAAAAAAAAAAAAAAAAAAAAAAAACTCATATATGTTGATGCAATTAATCATATGGTGAGGCAATCCATTAAACACGTACAAACAAAGGGAAAAGTTGGAGTGGTACTAGTGTGATGCTAACCTTTTTTTTGAGAAAGAAGTGTGATGCTAACCTAAATCACTATGTTGCTTTACTTAGAAAAGGATTATGAGGATCATAACCAAACTGATTATGATTCTCGCTATACTTATGCTTGGTGGAAGTGGAACTTCCCTTACACAGAATGATTATTATTATTTTTTGACCAAAAAAAAAAGAGTAAAGAAAAAAAGAAGCTTTATTCGGGGTCTATTAATACTGGGCGTTCCCTTGTTTTCTGCCGTTTTCATCATTGCAATAATGCTGCTTGAATAGAAAGGATCATCATGAATACCGCAGATTATTCTCAACGAGTGCTGTTGCAAAGTTTTGAAGTTTTAGGGTGTACATTGCAAGTACCTAGGGTGGATAAATGCGATCAACCTCACTGGTTTTTATTGTTTTTTAACTTCAAAAACTCAGCCAAACACACTTTTTTTTTTTTTTTTTGCGGGCCACTGAGTTTGAAAACTGAGTTTTGAGTTAAAATTATGCTCAAACCAAACACCCTCTAATTAAGTTTTCGTTCTTTTTGTTGCTATTGGATTAAGCTAATTATTGACTCTCATTTGCCGAAATGTCGACCACAAACAAAGGATGGCTTGGCCTGGTTCCCAAGGTTAGAGCATTCTCTATTATAAGCCTATTCTAATCAAAACTGAACTAGTGGATCCTCTTTCGCCTATCGGCCGGCTTTAAGCAATTTAAAAAAAAAATTAGAACCATCAAATTGTAATCTTGGAAGAACTATTTATCCCACAAAATGGAAAAAGGGGGGGAAAATCTTGGGACTTATTAATAAACAAAAATGTCACAATAAGGTAACTCTATCATGCACAAAGAGATAATGTTCATTGCTTACCCTTCAAAAGAGGGGAATGGTATACATTCTGCAAGAGATAACCCATCCTTATATTCTTCAAAGAAGAAAGGTTAGAAAACATTTTAAGTACCAAGGATACACTTCCTATTTCTATAACGTTGGTCCTTCCTTGAGCAATTTGTCATCGGAAGAAGACTCCAAATAGGAGATCACAAGATCAGCTGCTTTGCACCCAGAGGCTATTGCTTTGCCAACAGACAGTCCACCCTTATGGTTACCTAGTCCATACCAGAAAAGAAAAATTAAAATTATTGATGGCATTAGCTGAGCATAACATAATACGGTGGACAGAAGCAGTTCTTGTTTGTCTCTGTCCATATATGTAGTACACAAATAAATATCAAGAATTCAAGATAAAAATCCACTCGGAGGATTCCTTAGCAGCAGCATAACATTTCTCAGTCAAAATCATTATTTTCCATAATTTTATCATTTTCACAAATGTAGGATAAGAAGCTTCATTATATTCAGAGGCATTTACCCAAAATCTACAATGTTTTGAAAATAGTATTTCTGTACCCAACACCATCTAATTCAGTTGGATAAGGCCACGAGGAGATAAGTTCGGTTCTACTTCAGGGCTGTATGTAATCCTATCATTTCATGGACAAACCTTAGGACAAGGAATTCAAGGAAAAGAGTAAGAAGAACGGTAACAATACAGATCCTCCAGTTTTTGTTGCAATGTCATTAACTAGCATGCTAAGACAGCATAAATGGTGATATTCACAACTTATAGTGATATAATGGTATGATGTGCTGTTATTTTCTTACATGAATGTCTTAAAAAGCCTAATAGAAACCTGATCATGTTTAACAACTCTTGAAGCTAAGGCATATTAAGATCTTACAAGTTTATTAAATTTGAAAAGTTGGCCATCGACTCCCTAGAAACTTCAGTTGGTTTGGCCCAATCCATGGGCGTCCACAGGGATTGCTAGTTTATTAAGATCTTAAAAGTTTATTATCTAAATTTGATTGCAATTTCCCATAAAAGTGACCGCCCTTGAAGTTAGGCACTATTCCTAGAAAAATAATCGTTCTTTCTTTGTCAATAAATGTTCAACGTTAAGTACATGTTGGATGATTCTGTTCACTCTCTCCTTCACAGATGATTGCTCTCTAGGGATCTATCTTACACCCTAGTTATTAAAGTGTGGAAATATACCAAGTGTTCTAATAACAGTGTAGTCATTGATGTGTATTAAGGAGAATAAGACAAGCCGTATTTATCCACTTTCACATTCATATATAAGTTCAATTCAATAAGGTAATTATTTTTCATATACCTTTTTTTTTTTTGGATAAGTATTTTCATATACTTTTCATTGAATTCCTTCACTTATAATAAGTTGATTTTTGCATTGGTCTAAATTTGAACTTCTAGTTATTTAATAATAATAATATAACTTTAGGAAACGGCAGGATCAGCCAGCCCTTCATCCAGCTGGAGATTGAAAATGATTGCTTATCCAAATTACAAGTTATTACATGCAAGCTTCAAGTTGATAAGTGATTACCTGCATAGAAGAATCCAGGAAGATTTTTCTCTATCGTTTCAATTGCTTCTAGAACTGAACCATAGTTACGACCATACAAGGGAAATGCTTTACTCCAGTAGAAATGACTGCCATTAAGTACACTTCACAATATAAGAACAAACTTAAATAAAGAAATATGGTAATTTACAGGATTTAACATATTCATTTCCAAAATTTACCACCTGAAGAAAAAGGAAAAATGAAAAAGAAGAAATATTGGTTTTTATACTTTACAAATGTGGGCTCTCCCTCTGCTCCCAACAATTGCTTGATGTCAGAAGAAACAATCTTCTTCAACTCATCCCTAGCAATATAGGTAACAGGAGAAAAATGTTAGTTGACGGGAATATATAATTAGAACAGAAATAAGTAGAATGACTAGAACTTGATGTAAAAGATATAACAGTAAAGGATATGATACATAATTTATTTGCTAAATCAAAAGCATGGAAGCTTCCCATACGTAGAAGCTTTAGCTAGATCACTGTTTCGACTTCCCCCAACAAAGGTTGTATAAAGATATAGGTCATTAGGTGCACGATCTGGAAACATCATTGAAGAAAAGAGTGTTCCTGTACAGCAAATTACATACAGTTGAAACATTAGAAGAATAATTTAGATTGTTCACGTATAGTGAGCCAGAGCCAAGCATTACCAAGGGTTTTTAGACCATTTTGTTGCTCCTTAGAAGGAACAAGAACTCCAAATCCCTCAAGTGGTCTCTTGACATTCTCCTTCTTAAAGGTTGTGATTAAGACAGATACTGGCATGTAAGTCACCTGCAATATGACCAGCAGAGACAGTGTAAGTCACCTGCAATATCATTAAGATTGAAAAGAACTTTTTTTCAGGTACCAAAAGTATTTGTTGAAGACTATAACTTGTTTAGTTATACCATTTACAGGTATAAAGATTAATTGAACGTCAATTTAGAGGAATGTTATCTCTGTTTAGATACTCAACCTGAAAGGAAAGCACCTACTACCTGATGCGTCATAATTCAAGTCAAACTTAAGGAATAGATACCTCAGGAAGAATGTCAAGTGGAAAGAGCGTTCCTGTTTTGGTGATCTTCATTTCTTTGACATTACTTAATGGAGCCTATAATAATTTAAGCTCCTTGTCAGTCAACAATGTTTCTTTCTTGGCAATATATATATGTGTGTGTGTGTGTGTGTGTGTATATATATAATGCAGCAAGTGTGAGCAGGTGAAACTACATTCCAGAATACAGAAGCATCTTCCATGCAAGTCATGTGGCTAAAGTGTAAGTATACATAATTTAGAAGCATTAAAGTGCTCTGTGGCACGGGTTCTTCCTTGAGAAACAACTTTCTTTAATCAAATTTTGTCATGGCAGTTGGCAGGAATCCAACAACTGCCATGTGAAATGGATATATTTTCTTTCTTGCTCTATTTCATTTATTCTTGTTTTATTTCTTTCAAATCAACTCGCATCAAGCTGCATAAGCTTCAGCAGCAGCAACATCAGACAAATAAATCATACATTTTTTTTGAGAATGTTAAAAATACATATTCCATGGTCTTGCAAATAAATGAGAAAAAAATGTTTCTGAGAAAATATGTATACTGACCGTCATGATTACAGCATCAACAGATAAACGTTGTAAATGCTTGTCATGGTCAGAAGCATAAGAAACTGACCAATTTTCTAATGCAGACTTCCCATCACAGCTGTAAGATAGTGACAAGACCTTTGAGTTCAGTTTAACATCATCTTTGCCAAGCTCTTTACACAACATATCAGTTAGTGTCTGCAAAAGACCAAGATCAGAATACAAGAACCAAGTATTTATTCTAAAAACTAGCAATGTGCAAAATAAGATCACATTAAGCATTACATTCCTACATCTACAAGAAGCATGCTACACCTGAGTGATGTCAGGTACAACATGCAAAACTACATAAATTCTTAAGAGGTATCAGTACCTGCATTCCACCATGAAAGGAAAATGAACCACGCTGAGGTTTCTTTTTTTCTAAAGTACCCTTTGTTTCACCACTTTTTACCCTTTTGGCAGATATCTTAGATTGAAGCAGCCCAGCTATAATGGAGCCAAACCTGACAGAGTAGAAAATAGGCCAATTATAGACATTGATCATGAAACAAGCATCAATAAATAGAATATCAATATGTATATGTTATTAATAATTATAGATCACAATAGTTCATCCTGCCAATTCAATTACAGAAAGTTGTACCAAATTAGGTCCTAAAGAATGGTTGCAAGAAGTCAGTGAGGAATGAAGCTATAGAAGTACAATGTTATTTGCAGATAAAGAAGACATCAAGTACCAAGAGAAATAGACCAAATTTTAAAGTGCTCATGTAACTGTTAAATAATAAAATATACTCTTTGTAGCCAGATGTATCACAAATTCTTCTATAAAGAGACAAATCTCTTAAGGTCAACTGAATCATGAGCCATGACTCAAGTATAAATTCTCTTCTAACAATAGGATAGGCAAAGGCAGGGTTTGTACAGAATGACACAACTGACAGCGAATCCAGATTCAAACAAACAGTTAAGTCAAAAAAAAATCTTTGGCAATAATCAATTGTAAAATGTAGAAATCGCATAAAGTACACAGTACCTTTGTTCTAGATTCCACAGATCTGGGAAAGAATGCCGGATCTATTTGAAACATTAAGAAAGCAATAAAAAGAGGTTATTGAACAAATGAAAATGAATAAGCATCAACAGTTGAAGTCATAACATAAAGAAGTCATGGCTCATAAAAGCAGCTCTCTAAAACTAAAAGTTTCTGATTGCCCAAAAAACAAAGATTAATGCAGGATAAATACACCACACTTATGCACAGGCATCTTCTTTAGTTAGTGACATAATTGATCAATTGAAAAAAAAAAAAAAAATCCTATGCTTGTGCTTCTTAGCAATGATAAGTATGTAGGTAGTCCAAAGATCTTAGACATTACTCACAGAAAGAGATTCGGGATCTCCAGCACTTGTGCCCGCAACAAAAGGGTCAATGAGATAATCAACAACCTTACAAGTGAAAAGCACTAATTAGAAATGCATTAAATATTTCCATCTATCAATTTCAGGAAGAACAAAAGATTTGTGCTACATAAACATCATTTCATGTATAGAAATGTATGTATTACGGATTAATGGTGTTACAATACAATGAATACCTCTTTCCCAAAATGACGCTCAAAGAACCCACCCACACTACAAGAGAACAAATAGCAAATAAGAAAACAAAGGGACTACTGTAAATAGTAACAAACAAAGAAGAGAAAAAGTATGAGCAGAAAACTTAAAATTACATATTTTTAGGGTTATCACCTTTCCTGTGTATAGTCATCAGAAACTTTTGAGGAGTTAATTTTCTTCCACAAAAATGGCTCAAGAATGATTTGAAACTGCACACACAGAAATGCACATTTCGCTATACTCAAAAGGAGAGAGAGAAAGAGTTGTACTATGCTCCTTGAACTTGAAGAATGCTCACAGAAAAGATGTGCAGTGTAAAAGAAAAAAAAAAATCTAATTGGGTTCCACTTTATGCAATTTAAAATTACCTTGGCAATTCAGATGCAATTTGTATACTTGTGTATTAATTCCCCAATTGTAAATAACTTTAGAAATATATGCTTTGTCAGATACGATTCTTCTAGTTTTGAATTGGCTGTCCACTTGAAAGATTTTCAAGCAAAAAGATACAGATCAACTAAGCCAAGTTTTGTACTAAGCCTTCCAAAGTGAGTTTTGTACTTTTAAATTGTATAAAATGTGTCAAGAGTTGTAGAGAGTAATGATACAAGGCAAACACTAGCAAAATAGAAACTATCAAGGTGTGCCCTCCTATTTTCCAAATTCTTACAACAATTACAGGCCATGTACAATATTTAATATAAGTGACCTTAATATTTCCTTTTTTTTTAATAAAAAAAATTGTGGGTAAAAAAAACCTTAATATTTCTCCACAAGTATACTTTTGTGGGAAGTCTTATGCTCTAGCATGTCAAGTGTCAAGAGCTATATATATAGAATTTCATGAGTTTTTTATTATTATTATTATTATTTTTTAAGTTAATATAAGTGTCCAAGGGGGTGTAACCCAAGTACACAGAGTATACAAAAAAGCACACTGCATACCCTTGAAAAAATAAAATAAAGTCAATTCCAGAAATTGAAGATAACAACCTAATGACCTTAAGTGTGCAATGAAACAGCACAGAGAACTTGTAGCTTCTTATTTGCACACTTTGTGTAGGGCCATTATTATCATTTAACTGTAGTGAACTCTTGGTGCCCTTAGATCATGAATCTCACATCTCATGTGCATAGTTGCCAGTTGCCATATTCTACCCAAACTTGCCAGTTTCAAAATCTAAGGAATTCATTTGATTAGATGCATATGAATGCACATATGATACATCAGGAAGCCTAGATCTTTGTTATGAATACATTATTTCTTGCAACAACCTTTGTCAACACACAAACAAAACATGTAATGATTATTGTCAATGGACCCAAAAACATTGCAAATTAATATATATATATATTTTTTTTTTTTAAATAATGGAAATTTTCTAAGGTTGAAGTGGTTTCCGAACATGTTTTGGAAACAAACCTTTGATTTGGCAGAAAGAAAGTTGCTCTTGATCAGTGCAATGGGATTTGCGGGTATCTGACATTAAAAAATGAAAGGTTGTCATCACAGTTAATGCAGCTGCATATAAACAACAGTAACAAAATTAAAATTTATAATTAAAAAAAAAAAATGTGATACCATCAAAAGTAGCAAACTCAATTAGCACAATGTAAAAGGCGGGACATACCAGTACTGGCATCCCATTTCTTACAATATACCGCTTGTTCTGTGATATTGGCTGTAACAGAAGACAACAATTTATTTAGTCATAAAAGTTCCATAACAAATGAAGAGAATAACTACCACAAACTTCAAAAAATTTATTTCCAAAGCAATGAGGTATCTCTTCAAAACTCCAAGAATCAAAGTTTAGCAGTCAAAAGTCTTAAACATAGTTTGTGATAGAAGACAAATCAAAGAAAAAGATTCCCACTATAGCATGACAATGCACAAGTTACAGGTTACTCAGTTAAATGTTTGAAACAACAAAGAAAACCCTTACAAATTGTTGCTTTTCTCTAAGTCCAAGGTCATCAAGCAAACTTCTGACCTCCGGTTCACTCTCAGTCTGCACAGCAACAAAACCTCCATTACTATTGGTTTCAAGTAAGAACTCATTGTCATCCCAATCTGCAAACAAAAAATTTTTACCATTGTATTCGCTCCCTCATCCCAAATTAGACCATCATGTGAAACACTTCTTAACTTTCCTCCAGCTCTTCCTTCAGCTTCAAATACTGCGACGTTCAAACCATGTGATTTCAATTTGTATGCTGCAGCAAGCCCACTTGACCATCAAAAGATAAAGTAAAAGTCAACTTATGGAAAACAAAAGACAAATTATATTGCAAAATGTGTGAGTATCATAATATAATTTGTCAAATTGGATAATAAACTCATCACTGAAGCATAAATTAAGTTCTGGACTGATGGGCTTATTTCAAGAGAGTTTTTTTAAATAATTGGTTAAGTTACTCATGCGATGCACCTGGTGAGTCTTGAACCCAAAACCTTACATTCCATCCAATCATTGAGGGAGGACTGATGGGCTTACTTCAGCAGAGTTTAAATACTCCAGACATTCTTAAGGGACCATAATTATATTTTTGAAGCTTGGATGTCTCCATTGGAAACATCAGAAGGTGCCAGTTGATTTTGCAATGTCAATAGTTTACACTACGAGTTGTCTAGAAAGAGGCAGACAGCTGAAGAAGCTCTATTGCCTGGTTCTAGATCGCTGAGGTAAGAGTGAGTATGGTTACCTTTTATCCTAATGGCTAAAAGAGGCCACTTACCAGTCAGCTTGAGCATTGTGTGCAGGCACAATTTACAACCATTTCACACAAATCAAATTAAACAAACTAAACATTTCCAATATATAATCAAAACATTAATAGCTAATTCCATCCTAGCATTAGTCCTGCCTTTTCATGATTTCACAATTAAACCCCACATTATACATTCACATAGTTCACAATACTAATCAAAGAAGTTGATTACCACATTGATGAAAGACCCACTCAGCCTCTCTCTAAGAAAACACAGTGAATAATTTACCAACAACAATAAAAAGCCTTAACACATAAATATTAATGAATGAGGAGAGTACCTAACACCAGCACCAATAACAGCTACTCTTTTAGCAGAACCTGCAAAATTTCAAGAACCCATTATATCATTACATCATTAATCAAAGAAAAATCCTACCTTAAAACCAACCACACTTTGAACATCAAATTTCGAACAGCATCAGACAATTGAAAAGGGTACTTGGGAAACATAAGAACTTCTAACTCAAAAACGAATTACAAACTTTTTCTCTTGTACTTTGTTACTTAGAGAGAGAAACTTACTGTTCTTCTTATTTTCTTTGGTAGCTGAGCCCATTTCTGTTGTGTGTGTGATTAGAAGACAAAGGCAATGTTGCTGCTGCTAAATTCAAAAGACATGAGAGAAGAGGAGATATTGATATTTGATAGACAGAGTACAGCAACTCTTTGCTTTTTTTTGCTTTGTTTAAATGGTTGGTTTGACTTTGAGGATAGATTTTCCAACGTGGGCTGTTTTTAAGTAGGCCCATAAAAACAGGCCTGGAATAGTCCATATAAGCAATGGGTTTCCTTCCATCTTTATATTATTCTACAATTGGATTTCCTTCCAAATAAGCTTTGGGCCAAAGGCCCACCCAGCATTGGATTTCCCTCCATCTTTCCTTCAAGAACTCATATGAGTTATGAAAAAACAACTACTTTCTTCATTGAATATCCTCACAATCTTTTCTCGCAATTTTCAATTTTTTTACAAAAATACCACTAAACTCATTTTGCTGAAACTGAAAAATGTTAAAGAGTTGTTTTCGTATTCTATTTTTATTCTCACTTTTTTTTTTTTTTTTGATATTGAAAATGAAAATAAAATGAGAACAAAAAAACAAACCCAAACATGCTTTTCATAAGTGAGTCCCACAAAAAATAGGAAAAGAAAACATAAATACACTATTTTTTCAAAAGGAACCAAAAATCTCAATTCATTTTAAGAAGTGGTTTTTTATTTTTCCTCATAAACCCTATTCTAACACGCCCCCTTTTGCTTTTGGGCAGCTTCACCCCACCACCACGACGTCGTAACATTTTCCACAAATGCAACTTCTTATTACCACCACGTGGCCCATTTCCCAGCCGGTTGATCCCACCTTTAGAACCCTTTGATTTCTTTGAATGTTGCACATGCTTCAATAGCCCTTCCATCAAACCATGAAAATGTCCATCCTGATGCTTCCGTGGCACACTACTCACCGTTGATTTCTTCACCTTCTGAACCGCTCTACTATCATGCACATCCCTATGGTGTAACATTTTCTGACCATTCTCATCATCATCATGGTGATGATGGTGATGGTGATGGTGATGATGAAATATAAGTCCTAATTTGTTCTTGAAATTCCTCAACCGTCCAATTGCTTTTTTTGGGCTTCTCCTACGGCCTAATTTGAATCTTCTAGTAGGACCCGCATATGGACCGTTTTTAGTCTCTTCTGAGCTACTTTCACTTGTAATTACAACCCTTCTCAATGTGGGACCAATATAACCGTAGCTTTCATTACTAGTCCAGCTACTTTCACTCGTGGGACCAATGTTACGATAGGCCCGAGTTTGATTTGGCAATGAGTAACCATAGCTTTCAATACTGCTCCCACTACCTTGATTTTTCTCACTAGCCCAACTAGTTTCACTTGTGGGACCAATTTGATGGTGGGTCCGAGTCTGACTTGGCGATGAGTAATCAAAGCTTTCACTGCTGCTCACACTACTACCTTGTTTATTAATAGTGGAGAAGTAAGAATCTGAAGAAGAGCTAGGACCCTCTAATTCATCAAGCACCTGACGTGGCAAGATCTTGTTGTGTGGGCCCATATGGCTGATTTTGTGGGTCCCTTTTCTTTGATCTAGTCCTAGTAGAGTTGGTTTGATTACCATCTGAGGTGGCAATTTTCTCTCACTAGGACCAAGAGAAGAAGTGGATTCCACTAACTGAGGTGGCATGGATGGTCTAGATCTAACCCCCTTCCTAGTTGTCTTTATCTCAACCGTAGGATCTTTTTGTTTTTCACTCTCTTTGGAAGGCTGACTCATAGGAAACCTCAACCCGTGAACATAATCACCGCTCTGACTCGTTAAATCGTCATTCTGACTCACTGCTCGACTCAGTGACCCAATTCTACTCCTCACACTTGGCCAGCCACGTGCTCTTGAAAATGATTCACTGTCCCCAACACCACCGATCTGACTCGCTAGCTGACTCAGAGAATAAATGGGCTTGCGTGCTGGGCTCAAACGACTATCATGTTTCCTGCTGAGTTGACTCACCTGCTGACTCGGCAGATCATTTTGACCCAGACCCAAAGCTACAGGCTCACCAAGATAGCCCAGCTCGCTTTTTTTAACAAACCCATCTCTTGTTTGTGTCAAAGGAGTAACTGGCTTAGACATCACAGCCAAACTTGCACTAGTCATTTTAAAATCCACAATACCAGAACAAGGTTTTAAAGCTGAAATGTGGGATTCGACTTGTTTGAGTGTACTAGCAACATCCTTTGAAAAATCACTGGCCTGGTCCGGTTTTTTATTCCCAAGTCCTGGTTCAATAAGCCCAGTTGCCAAATAGCTCGAGGAACTAGCAATGCTTGGACTATGTTGGAGTTCATGCATTCTTTTCTGTATTGGGTTCTCTTTCACTTGTGGTATTTCTTTTGCTTGCACATTGACCACATTAGAAGGGCCTAACTGGTTGTGCAGTTGATGTTGACGAGTACTATTTAAGTTTGAACTTGTGGCTCTAGCGTTAGCTATGCTGTTTGTGTCCTCAACTGAGTTCTGCCTCTTCATACTGCTTTGCTCATAAATCCAACATTGTTGCCTTCTGCCCTCAGGTTTGTTTGAAGAAATGCTGGGTTTAGAGAGCATGGAAGTTGCTTTCTTTAGTGTTGGTTTCCTGGGTGGCAGCTCATCTTTCTGTGAAGTAATTGATTGGAATTTGGACCCTTTACTTGAGGCTTGAGTAATGATGGGAACAGATGTTGGAACAGGAGGGTTTAACTTTAGCATAGCCTTTGGTGTGTTAGAGACACCAGATTGTGCTGCTATAATCTGTGATACCAGCATGAGAAAATAAATTAGGCAATAATCCTTTGCCTATTAAGATAATAGGATCCAATATCATACTTTGTTTTCTTAAGTACAGTCTGCTCTAGAAACAAAACCAACAAGAACTTCATTCACAGTACTGAATGACAAAACGTACCTTTGAATGGGTCTCAAAAACTCTTTCTGTTGCATTGTCAAGCAAAGTTTTCAAAAAGAGTTGTGCTTTCTCATCCAACTGTTTAAGAAGAAGAAGATCATGTTAAGATTAAGTCATAACAAAAGAGCACTAAATGTTTTTTATGTTGCTATATACTATAAGACGTCCATTCCTTGGGAGTAAAAGTAGGGAAAAAAAAGACAGAAAATGCTAAAACTACTACCAATTTTCTTATAAAATAAAAAAATAAAAATAAAAACTTGCAAAATGAAGTGACAATGAATGTAATTTGTGTCAGCACAATAACATAATAAATATTTTTTTTGGTTAAATTTTTTTCTCATGTCTAAAAATTGACACATTGGTTTGTAGAGCTTATGTAGTAAATTTTGTAGTATTGAAAGCACCACTCAAAAAAAATATCAACAAGAAAGAAAAAACAACTATACTCAACAAATGATTTCTTCATTAAGGATAAGTCACAGACTGCAGAGAAGAAATCAAAAACAGTGAATGGCAAGAAGAGTTCCGAAGATATTACTCACCACCAAAAGATTCTTTATAACTTATTATGTTGTCTGATCTTTTATTTGATTTTTGAATGGTTTGTTATAGAAACAGAACCCCTCACCTGTTGTACTAATAATAAAAGACATGAGATGTAAAACTAAACGATTATATCGGTGAATACAACACCAGGTAGTTGTTTTTCTAGAATTTATCTTCTATCTCAGAAACTATATTCTTCGCACATTTTCGATTCTTCAAAGTATCTATAAAGACTATAATCAAATCATGCAATGAACAAAGAGGTACAATTCAAGATTCTTCAAAAGGATAGAGTATATTACCACCACAATGCCTGGGGCGAAAAATTAAAATTAAGAAACAAATAAAAGAAAAGGTTTATTAATTGCTTCTTGTTTATTTTTCCCATAGCCAAAATAATGAGTGTGGTACTGAAGTAATACAATTGAAAGTCAAGACTTCATGACATGGTAAGTCAAAGGAAAACAGATTGTTTCGAGATAAGAGAGCTTACATTTTCTGAACTTTTGCTTTGCAGGCCTTGACCAATATTTTGAAGGAGCCCATATAATTGTCTTAAGGCAAGGAGATCAGATTCTACTTTCTCAAGTTCCATCTTTTCTCATTGGAAAATCTGTAAAAGTTATTGAAATCAAGTTTAGCCACAACCATAAAACTTCATTAAAGGAAGGAGGCACAGGTGTTTCCTAGTTTAGGAGTTGGAAGTTGGAACCATATATAATTGATTGTTTGGTAAAACAATCCAATTCCAACCTCTATAGAGGAGAGGCAAAAAGAATCAAAATAAAGTAAATTGAATATCACATGAAACAGTGGAAGTGTGTCATCTATATGGGACATAATTTCATCCCAAAGGTCCCAAACATGACCACTACACCAAAATCATCATTCTGCAGGTAATGTTAGCATACAAAAAAAGGACCATTTAAGAAAACAAGTTTTTGGTACAACATACACACGCATGAACCATGCCCCTGGTTGTATTTACAGATACAATGGAAATTAACCAAGATAATATAATTATAATAAACAAAAACAAAAAACAAATCACACATAAAAATCTAGAACACACTTATTCAAAAAACAGCAAAAAAAAAAAAAAAAAAAAAACAGAACTTGAACAAAACACATATAAAATCTAGAAAAATGGAGTTAATTCAGACTCAAAAAATTAAAATTCTCACATACATTGATACACCCAATTTTAACAATCCAAATCATCAACCCAGACGTTTAATACAAACCAACCCAAAAAAGACAGAAACCTAAATATCAAATCATTCACAATACATTAATTCAATTATGAAGAAGAATGAGTCAGTTTAATCAGAGTAAGAACTCACAAGCAACTGCTCTACATATGGAAGCTATGAAAGCAAATGGTTAATGATGAATCAGAAAAACAAAAAAGTGCCATCTTCTCCATTTCCTGCCCTGTTTTGGTCTGGTTTTGGGTAACACAAACAGAGAAGGGCTTTTGGAAACACTAACACTTGTTTTGTGAGGAAATTTTTGGCGGTTGGGAACGTTGAGAATAGGTGTCTGTTGATGAATGAGAGTGACTACACGTGTCCTATGAGTAATGATTGTGTTTGTTTGTTTGTAAATGGTTTGAATTTAAGGATAGATTTCAATTATCCAAAAAAAAAAGTATAGATTTTTCAACGTGGGCCGTTATTAAGTAAGCCCAACAGGTCTGGAATTGTCCATATTGGAATAAATAAACAGTGGTTTCCATGTTTTTATTCTTCTACAATTGCTAACCCACACTCACAAAAGTCTCACTACTTTCTTGTCTCTTTAATTTGAATGCTTGAATTGTAAAGATAATAGATTTATGCTGTTTTTTTTCAATATATTTATAGCATACCAATGCCTTATTTTAATGCTTTGCAGACAGCCTATGTATTGCTTGATATATTAATTGATTCAGACCCTGATGATGGCTTCCAATATATTTAGAAGAATTCAAAACTACCCTTTGTTGCTGTACCAGACTGCATTGTTTAGAAGAAAGAATGGTGCTTTACTATATTGCACTATGAAAACCACAGAAGCCCAAACAGCCGCTCAAGAAAAACAAAAGCCTCGAATCAAAGTTTTACCTCGTACCCAGATTGATAAAATATTAAAAGACTATGAAGCAATCATCGGTATAGAAACTCATGTCCAGCTCAACACTCACCAAAGCCTTTTGTGGTTGTCCATACAATTATGGGTCTCCACCAAATACTAGTGTTTGCCCCATTTGCATGGGTTTGCCTGGTGCTTTGCCAGTTTTGAACTCAAAGGTCATTGAATTAGCGGTGAAACTGGGTCTTGCACTGAATTGCAAGTTTTCTCTAAACTCAAAGTTTGATAGGAAACAGTACTTTTACCCGGACCTTCCAAAAGGGTACCAACTATCTCAATTTGATGTTCCAATTGCAAGTGGTGGTTACATTGATTTGGATATTCCTGTGGAGTTCGGTGGTGGGCATAGGAGGTTTGGCATTACAAGGGTTCACATGGAGGAAGATGCAGGCAAGCTGCTTCGTTCAGAATATGGAAGTTATTCACAGGTAATTACTTCTTTCCCTTTGCCTACGTACCGTACCAATTTTTACTATATTTTATATTTTAACCATGAGAAATTATCGATTCTCTAAAAAAGTACTAAAAATAATAGATTTAATTATTTCTAAAGTATTAAAAAAATAATAAATTTAATTATTTTCTCATTATTCTAACACTCTTTTTGCGTGCCCCTTTAATAGGTGGGGCTCAATACATAGATTTTTAATTTTTTAAATAGGACGTAAACTAGAAACACATATAAAACTCCCTATGTTATGATAAATTATTGGTTCTCCCAAATATTTAAGCAATTAGAAAATAATGAATTTAATCACTTTATTATTATTATTATTATTATTATTATTATTATAACAAACTATATTCTCCTTTTATTTTCAAGAATATTTATTGTTGACTGTTTTCATGTTTAATCAGGTTCCAAGTGTTAGTCATGTGATTTGTGGGTTAAGTAACTTAAGTTGATTCTATAAGCATGCTAATTTTGCAATTTATTGCCTTATTATCTAGCAGTATGAATGAGTTGGTATGCATTGCAAAAAAAAAATTTGTTTGTGACACGTATCTTATATATAGATTTAGAAGAGCTGCAATTGGTTATTATTATTATTCTTATTTTGATGATTCAATAATTGGGAGAGGGGAGATTTGAACCCTCGATGTCTCCTTTGGAAACACCAGGAAGTGCCAACCAGTTGAGCTACAAGGCTCTTGGCGAAATTGCTGATTACTATGTATGTTATAGACTTGTTGATATGGTTGATTTTGTTGCAGGTTGATTTAAATAGAGCAGAGAGATTGTTTCAGAACCTGATATGAGAACTGGTGTTGAAGCTGCAGAATATGCAGCAGAAATACAGAGGTTAGCTCATTATTTGGGAGTGAGTAATGGCAATATGCAAGAAGGTTCACTTCGTTGTGATGTGAATGTCTCAGTTCGACCAATTGGGCAATCACAGCTTGGGACAAAGGTAGTTTAATTCTTGCTTCTTACTGTTATAGGAGGAAAAAAGTCTTATTTGAGCTAGAGCTCAATGCATTTGATGTGCATAGTAATTGGCAGTGCGCTGGTGCCTTAACTAAGCCCCTCTTGTATTGTCAGGTTGAGATAAAAAAATCTGAACTCTTTTTCGTCAGTTAGCAGGGCTATTGATTTTGAAATTTCAAGGCAGGTGCTTCTTCATAGCCCAAGGCCAGAGTGATCAAATTACACAGGAAACTCGTCTCTGGGAAGAAGGCGCTCAGGTTGTTGCTACATCTTGCTTTTATTCTAGTGATGTAGTGGAAACAAGTACTAGATTTATGGTTCACTTGGTCATTTTGTGTCTACTTTATGCTCCATTAACCTGTGTTATACTTTTTAGAAAACAGTTACAATGAGGAAAAAGGAAGGGCTTTCTGATTATCTATATTTCCCAGAACTTCCAGAAGTGAAGCGTAGAAGGTATGAGAAGATGGGCCTAAGCATGCGGATGTTCTTTTCCTAACAAATGACATTAATGTGAGTCCTCTTCATTACTTTGAATGTTTTTACTATCTGGGGACTGTTCAATTGGCATTTACAAGCTTTTGCTTTACACATTCAGGATTTTGAAGGTAAAGGCCAACCAAATAAAATAGAAAAAAACCTCTATGATTAAAAACAGTCTCTTATTACTTATCAAAAAAGAAAGAAGAAGAAAAGGAGAAGAGTAGGAAAAACCCAATTCATATTCATTACATAAAATTAAAGGAATGGCTAATAAAAATAAGAAAAGCTAAAATTTTGGTTAGTCTAGAGAGATATTGGCACTGGCAGTGAGAAACAATATTATTTTGATTTTATTTTATTTATTTTTAATTGTTGCATAATTTGTAATTTTTAGCTTCCAAGGAGTAGGTTTAGGAATTAGTCAGATGTAATGCTTTCTATTCAATGGGGAACATAAATAAGTTTTCTATATTTCCGAAGCTTTGAAGTTTGTATGAGATTTTTTGCGATACAACCTTCTCTGAGGTATGATGCCAAGGTGTAATGCCTAGAAGTTTATTCTTTTTTCCTTTTTGTTCATAGATTCTCAGCAACTTAAAATCTTGCGAATACAGTCTTTTTTCACCTATTAAATCTTAAAATCTAAACTTCAAAACACGGAACTACCCATCCATCAAATAACCCCAAATACCCCATAAAAAGATAAAACCTAGTTCACAGGTTATGTTCACAGTCCAGGAACAGCAACCCAGACCTTGGTTTTTTCCTTTTGTTTCATTCCCAAATCCTATTATTCATTTTCAGCAGAAACCCTGTAGTTCTTAATATTTTCCACCTTTTTTCCAAAAACCAAGCTGTCCAAGAACTGCCACACCTGACCCAGGAATTTAAAATCTTATTTGGCTTGTTCCCTTTGTCCTAAATCATATATGATTCAGTAATTCTCAATGTAGAATTGTGCCTAAGGTCCTTAATCTACATGCATTTATTCAAAATGAGATGTAAGTAAAAAAGTGTAGAGAGAGAGAGAGTTAGCTCTTAATCCCGTAATAGAACTCCAAAATTTGTTTATTCATGTATTTCAGTCATATATCACAAGCTTCAAGCATATTCCATGTGCCTCTTGAATGTCTCAGGATTTGAAAGGTGGCCAAGGTCATTTAAGCCTCTAATGCTGTACCTTGAGGCATTTGCCTTAGTCTGTCTTAGAGGCAAGCCTGAAAGATATTTCTTGCATGCCTTTATGACCATGTATCTGTTGCTTTAAAGTATTTGTTTTGGACATATGTCATGCTAGAATGATTTGAGATATGGCTCTTTTGCTGAATGAATGTCTCAGGTTGCAAAATTTTTTGATGCAACTAGTGCAAAGGGATCTGATGTGAAGCTGGCTGCCAATTGGATAAAGAGTGATATTGCTGCCTACATGAAAAATGAAAAGTTGACCATAAATGAGATTAAGTTAATCCCCCAGGAGCTAGCTAAGTTGATTGCTTCAATAAAAGGTGGTATCATTAGTGGAAAGATAGGGAAAGAGGTAAGAGTTTGTCGCTGTACTAGTGATTACTACATACTACATTTCAAATTTCATTTGAACTCTGATGTCCTAGTTGATCATCATATGCGCATCTGTCATTGGATCACGCTTGTAAATGTTTGTCCTAGTTTTTTTGTTTTTTGTTTTTTGGGTCTTGTCAATTCACTTTATTTGTAAATATCTCATCAGTATAAAAGATTTTCTTCTTTTTTCTTCTTCTACTCCCCCTTCCTCCCTTTTATAATGTTATTGGATCATAAGAGCCTCTCTAATCTAACATATAAGTAGGTAAAATATCAAATAACACTAGCCTAGATTAGGCTTGTAATAGCACGTGGCTTGAGGGAATTGTAAGGATCACAAAGGAGCAAGATTTTAAGATTTTTTTTATTGGTAAGCTATACAAGCATTGAACCATGACCTCATCCTCCTACTTTTTTCTTACAAGGGGAGGAGGTGTCATTTGAGCTAGAGTTCCTTGTTGGCAATGTTTTAAGATATGGTAGCTGCAAAATATGGGGGATAAGTTTTAAAACTATAATATCATTGGGACCTTATGATAGTTTAGCAATGAGACAGCTCAATTGGTGTCTGGGGGACTGAGGTTTCTGCAGGTACAGATTTTGTGGTTGTGCTTTGTGGGGGCATGGGGCTGTGTTAGCCTGTCTAAGTGAATGAAAAAGGAAGCAAGACCTTATTATAGTTTTGCTATAATCCTATCCTAGTCTTGTTTGGACACGTTTTACCATTCTGTTTTCTTTATGAATAAGTATTAGTACTTATCAAAAAAAAATATATTCTTACCATATAATTTATAATTTGCAGATATTGTTTGAACTACTAGCCTAAGGTGGAACCATTAAGGGACTAATAAAAGAAAAGGAATTGGTTCAGGTAAGTTACTTATAGTAACTTGTACAGATATTTCTGCTGTTTTACTTCAAAAAAAAAGTATAGATACAATCCTTCTCAAATGATAAAAAGAAAACTTTTATTTCTCATACCCTTGCCATGAAATGCTCACACAAGATGTCTAAATTTGAAATACCTAGGATTGGCTGCTCAATTTCAAGGGTTACATGGTCTTGGACTACTGTAAGAGTGAGTATGCAGGAAGCAAGAACAACTAGTTTTAGTGGATGTCCTTGTATCTGAGGACTTTAATGAAACAAAACCTTTTGAAGTAGGATTTGTCTATGGTATTGCTCATATTATGATGCAAGGAGCACCAAAATCTTTAAGATTTTATTTTTTTGAATTTGAAATTATTTTTGTTTTTGAATTTGGTTTTACTGTTGAGAGTTTAATAAGCATTTCAATGTCTTGGAGATATGGTATGAGCAAGAGAAGCTGAATGGTTTTTAAGCTTGTGTATAATTGAACTTTGAGTATGCTAGTTGACCTGATTTCAGCCTATTCAGGTTATGTTAATGTGATATGAGCTAAAACTTGAACTTCTTTACGGGTCTAACTGAGGTTGGTTAGTGGCCTTATTTGATCATCACTTTTATGTTAATTCAATATTAATTCTAGTAAACTCCCCTCCGTCCTCCCCCAAAAAAAAGCACCAAAAAAGAAAAAGAAACTTGCTTTTGAAGCTATTGTGTCCTATAGTATTGTTGATTGACTGTATGAATTTTCATCATTTCTTACTGACTCCTGGGCAAAAGATCTTGAGGAGTTGTTATTGCAACTTCATTGGATCATCAACTGATGTTAAAGCGTACAGCTGTCAAGTTTTGTCTTGTTAGGCAATCAACCTGATATATGAAAGTGAGTCGCATGTTGGTGAAAAAGCCCGAGCAAGTGTTTCCCTAATTTGGGACTAGTTTCATTAAGTGATGTTCTATGAGAGAGATGGTTTACACTGCCAATCAAATGGTTGCAATTATTTGAATGATAATGACGATATAGTAACATGGTGTAGTAGACATTGTGCAAAGAATCCTCTCATTGTTTTGAAAATAACAGATAGCAGATCCAGTGGAGATTGAGAAAATGGTAGATAAAGTGCTTTGAGAGAACCCAAAGCAGCTGGAGCAATATCGTGGGGGCAAAACTAAGTTACAAGGTTATTTTGCTGGTCAGGTAAAAAATTTGCTGGTCTTAATATGAAACTTGTTATCTATTTTTATCCTGGTTAATTTGTTAATATTTTTCCTATATACCAAGATTATTCTGCATTTTTGGGGATGTGCAGGTAATGAAATTGTCAAAAGGTAAAGCAAATCCTGGGCTTCTAAACAAGATACCTTTGGAGAAATTAAATGCCAAAAGCTGATGCTTTTGTTGGTGGGTATCTGTCTCCATATATATCCTATCACAAGAAAATGAAAAATGCATGCAACTTTGTTACTCATGGCATAACTCTTGCCAGCTTCCATCATTGAAAGTTGTCTCGCCTTGGGTTGGTCTAGCCTACATAGTGCACTTACTTGAGGCAAATTGGTGTTGTCCCAGTGATGTGATTTTGCTGACGATGGCACCCCAATGAACTTTACTGATGAATTTTATATCCTCTTTACTGATGGTAGAAGCATATTTTAACTCTAACCAGCTTGTTCGAGCTTTACTTCTGAACTCATAATACTTCCCAGCAACTTGCAGTTTTTACCTGTTCTGCAAGAAACATGGAGCGGAATTGCATGGAAGAGACTGGGGGCATGCTTCTCACTTATACATTATTTTGTCACTTGATTGGCTTTCCATAGTAGGATAGATTCATAGTGAATTGTAAGCGCATTTTGTGTTAGTATTTATATGTATCTTGTAGTAAGTCAAGCACACTGTTTTTAAACCAAAAACATTTCTTTCTCTTGATGATTATAATTTAGTGGAAAGGGTTACCATGTTATTGTTACTCTGTCCATTTGCAATCTTTCAACATATTTTCTTGATTGTTTCAGTTTTCATTTTGAATTATAATTGGCTGGCTGTGGCCAAGTAAATACTAATTGAGGTTTATTGATAATCTTGCCAGTTGCCAGGTTATGGTTCCGCTTGTTGTTCACTGAGTTTTTTTCTTAGCTTGTCTGTCCAATTCATTTCTGGATTATCAATTGCTTAACAAGTTAATTCAGGAGAAAAAGTGATCTATAGTAATATAATAATAGTATTAATGAAAGAAGAGAAGAAGCTCTTTTGGTTTATCTAAAACTTCATGTTAGATATTGGTAGTCCTAAATAATGATTTCCTCATAATGCAATGGAGACTAATTATGATAACAGTATGGAGCAATCTAATTCTAATTCAATTGCAAGGATAAGAAATTCTAATTCAAAAAATTTAATTAAAAAAAGTTCCTACTAGTACAGTGTCAACGGGTTCCTAAATTACCCGGCATTTTACTGGTACTAAAGCCAATGATATAAATCTTGAATTAATTATAAATTTTTTTCACTGTACTTTGTTGCTGAGTAACTATTATAGTGTGTCCTTATATTCTTTGGGAGCTGAGGCTGGTGCTCTATGTGGGAGGACAATGTTCCTGCAAAATTCAAAAGTCGAGGACAGGAAGTAAGGATAGTACTACCCTAATAATACAACTATGCTGTATAAATGGTTAGAGGATGGATATTTCTATTTGGGCCATTGTTAAATAGGCCCAAAAATCCTGGAATTGTCCAAGTTGGAATAAGTAATGCTGTAATGGGTTTCAAAACTTAAAAATAAATAGGGTAAAATATTATTTTAGTCCCTCAATTTTACCAAAAGTTTGTTTTTTATCCCTAAATTTTAAGAAGTTCATTTTTAGTCCTTAAACTATTGAAAAGTTCATCTTTTGTCCTTAAACAATTGAAAGTGTTTTATTTATGTCCTTAAACTTTACTAAAAGTTTATTTTTCATCCCTAAACTATTGAAAAAAATTTCTTTTTTCATCCCCATTTTTGTTTCTAGAAAAACTCTTTACAAAGTTTAGCATAGAGGATGTGAATTTGTGGAGACTTGCTTTGAGAAAAGCTGCTAGTATTCCTGGATTGGTTTTAAACTACGGGTAAGAATTCCTTTTCAAAAAATGTTACTTATCGTTGCTTTAATTTCTTCATAGTTCAAATTAGATCTTGATGAGTTTATCGAATCACTCTCCAACCTCAGCGATCCGGAGTCGCAATTGATTGATGAGTTGATTGAATCACTCAGCAATCAGATGCCGCAAGATGGTTCCACCAATTGGAACTTACCACCAAGATATGATGTAACTCCAGATGAATCAGATGATGATGCAGATGAGATGGTGCAGGATTATGTAGCTGATTTGCCACTGTTAAGAAACTTAAATTGAATTCAAACCTACATGGAATTTAATTATTGAATTCTAGATTTTTATTTTATTTTTAATAGTAAACACTGATGTGATTTAGATCAAATTCATAATTTTAATATCAAATTTTAAAAGTAAAGTCTTAGAAGATTTTAGGGAAATCATGACTTGAAGATACCATTTTGTTAGGCTAATTCTAGCCTGATTATATCATTGATTGAACTTGGGAATTTAACACACCTCTTCATCCACTGCCCAATTGGCCAAATTGTTGGTCCCTATCAGATTGGCCTAGAAAACTCCCCACCATGGCAGTTGACTCTCAAAAGTACCTGGGTTAGGATGCTTCTTAAGCCCAACCTCTTCCTCTACATCCAAAGCTTATATTATGAATTTAATTAATAAGATCTACTGTCATGTGAGCGCATGAAGCATTGCTCCCATAGTACTAAATAATTGCTCTAGTTGTTTAATCATCAAACAGTTGTTTCTAATGTCATACGATAACAACGACAATAATAATGCCAACGATGATTGAGCAACTGAAAGGTAGTTCCATCAATTTGGAATTACCACCAAGATATGATGATTATATTGATGATGCAGTTGATGTGATGCAGGAAGCTCATGTGGTACCAGATGATGTAGCTGATGTGCCACAGGTAAGATACATTAACCCAAAACTACATGGTTATGAATTATTTTATTCTGGACTCTATTTAGAATAATAAATATTAGTGTGATTAAGAACAAAATTTGTAATTTTTATATCAAATTATAAAAGTAAAATCTTAAAAGACTTTGTTGAAAAATCATGATTTTAAATATACCATATCTGTTTAAATATATATAACCTTGATTCTAGCCTGATTATGTCATTGATTGAGATAAAATCAAGGACAACCAATATGTCCTTGATAGTGATTGTACTGACAATGCAGTTGATGTGATGCAGGAAGCTCATGTGGTGGAGGATCATGTTGCCAATTTGCCACAGGTAAGTGACATTAATCCAAAACTACATGGTTACAACTTATTGCATCCTGGAATCTATTTAGAATAATAAACATCATTGTGATTTAGAACAAAATTGTGATTCTCAAAAAAAAACTATAAATGTAAAATATTAAAAGACTTTATTGAAATCATGAGTTGAAGATACCATTTTGTTAGTTTACCATCTCTTTTTAAATATGTATTACCTTGATTCTAGCCTGAATATATCATTGATTGAGCTAAAATCAAGGACAATCAATATGTCCTTGATAGTTCCATCAATTGGGATTTACCACCAAGATATGATGGTTGTACTGATGATGTGATTCAGGAAGCTCATGTGGTAGAGGATCGTGTTGCTAATTTGCAACAGGTAAGAGAGATTAATCCAAAACTACATGGTTACAAATTATTGCATTCTGGACTCTATTTAGAATAATAAACATTAGTGTGATTTAGAACAAAATTGTAATTTTAATATCAAATTATAAAAGTAAAATCTTAAATTGAACTCATGAGTTGAAGATAACCATTTTGTTAGTATACCATCTGTTATATATGTATAACCATGATTATAGCCTGATGTTATCATTGTTTGAGCTAATATCTAGGACAATCAATGTGTCCTTGAGTTTAGTCCCAATCAAGGATCCCCTTGTCCTCCTAGGTCAAGTACAAAGACCTATATATTCAGGCAATCCCATTATATATTTGACAGTAAAATGACATGAAATGACATGGTCAGCCTGAAATTTTAGCCTTCCCCATAAGACATGTGTCCCCTCACTAACTGCAACCATTGAGGAAGAAGGTGAGAAGAGAATCAAGAAAGGACTGAAGCATATAATTTCAAGAAAAGAAATGTATAACATGCCTTCCCACGAGTTCCTACTTTATGGACTAATTATCTTAAGAGTGAGATTCATGGAATGGAATCAAAAGATATCGCCTCCTTGAGCCTGGTAGCTGCAATCCCAAAATATTTTCCAGAAGTTCTTTGTTTTACCCTCAAAAAACAATTTTGCATAAAATAATAAATTTTTTTTTCCATACCCATCCCTAATGGTTAATGTCGTGGAAAATGGATCAAATTAGATAATTTAAAATCATTCAAAAAAGAAAAAGAAAAATCGCATAAACCTCTAATTTTTGAAAAAGTATTTATATCAAATGATATCACGTCATCCGTATCAAAATTCAATAAACGAGAGACGTATGCAAAAATAACTACCCACTAACACATGTCTTTTATTTGTTAGTGAGTTAGTTATTTTTTGCTGACATATCTGACACTTATTAGATTTTGATATTGCTGACATGGTATCATTTGATACCAAATACTTTCTCCTAATTTTTTGAGAGAGCTTCAACCTATAACGTCCGTTCCTAATGATAGCTCTTTATCATCAGACCAAAACACCAATCGATTTTTGGTTTTGGCGGGGATTGATTCCCATATCTCTTATTCAACTATCAGAGATTTTATCAGTTTAGCAAATTAGAACCCATCATAAACCTCTAATTTGTTCCGCTTTATAGATAGCCATGCCCTTTCTGTAGTCTCTCCTCACTCCCAAGTCCCAACGTGTCCACGTGCCCACCTCTCTCAACCTCAAACGCAAGTGGTTGACTCCAGACCAGATCCCATATTAGCATGAAATGGTATCTTATGAGACGGTTTTATGAGATCTCTTTCTAATATGATGTGTGGGTGTTCCACATATATGGGTCCCACTTAACGTGAGAAGTTGGTAATGAGACTATCTCATGAAATATTCTCACTTAGCAATTGCAAATTCTTAAACTCTGATGCGATTTAGATCAAATTCGTAATTTTAATATCAAATTTTAAAAGTAAAGTCTTAAAAATTTTTAGGGAAATCATGACTTGAATATACCATTTTGTTAGTGTACCATATATGTTTAAATATTTATAACCTTGATTCCAGCCTGATTATATCATTGATTGAACTTGGGAATTTAATACACCTTCATCTACTGCCCAATTGGCCAAATTGTTGGTCCCTCCCAGATTGGCCTAGAAAACTCCCCACCATGGCAGTTGACTCCCAAAGTACCTGGGTTAAGATGCTTCTTAAACCCAACCTCTTCTTCGACAGCCAAAACTCATATTCCCAAAACTTCTTACTATTTTCTGTAGTAACTTGTGACTAAATTTGGATGTTGAGAAACAAACAAACCCATGACCTAGACTCAATCAATACCGTACAAATTTCCAAAGATGTCAAAAATACACTTCTACTAATGTTATGTTTGGTCTTCCTCTGTTCCTCTACTTATTTTTTGTTCCTTCAATTTGGATCTTGGATCGATTCACTCTTTCTTACCATGCATAATTGCTCTGCTTTGAACATAAGACCAAAAAATCTCAATCAACTCTCTCTTATCTATTCATCAATAGGGGCTACCTTTATCTTAACATTCTCATTTCTGCTACACTCATTTTATGGATATGCAACTTAGCATAGCTCATTGTATAGTCATTTTATAAAATTTTCCCTTTAACGTAATAGGTATCCTATGATAAAAAAAAAGCTCCTGACGCGCTTCTCCACGTCATCCACTCTACTCTTATCCGATGATTCACATCCTCCTTAATCTCTCCATCCTTGTGAATTATTGACCCAAGATATCGAAAGCTCTTGCTTTTTAGTATCTCTTGGATATCAAGTCTTATTGCTTCTTCATCTCTATTTCTACTTTTATTGTACTTACATTCAATGTACTCCGTTTTACTCCACTTAAACAAAGGCCTTTAGATTCTCTGGCCTCTCATCAAATTTCTAACTAGGCATTAACTCCACTTTTAGTTTTATATGCTAAAAATATATCATCTGCAAAAAGTATACACTAAGGGAATTATGCTTGAATTGATTTAATGAGCTCATCCATTACTAGTGCTAAAAGATATGGACTTAATGTTGATCCTTGATGCAAACCTATAGTGATAGGGAACTCACTTGTGATTTCTCCACTTGCTCTCACACTAGCACATATTAATCAACTTAAAAATACTTCGCTACTCTTACGTATCCTTAATCAACTTAAAAGTACTTTGCTACTAGTAATTTAATTTAATTAATTAATTAATAATAAACACTACTCGCTTGAATGGAAGAGAGAAAATAAATTTTTATAGCAAATAAATTGGGGAGAAAAAGAGTGAAAATAAAAGGAAGATGAAGGGATGGAAAAACTGTAAGGTTAAGGTATAGAGTTGCAGGGAGATAAAAAAGTAAAAGTGGGGGAAATGTTGGAGAAAGTGTAATTGTAAGGTGATAAATTAACTAGAAGAAAAATAATTAAAAATGAGAGAAAATGTTGAAAATAGGTAGATGATGTGGCTACTGATGTGGCTTAACAGGAGTATAGCAACACTAATTCCTACAGTACTTCAGCTTTTAGTTATATACTAATTGCAGACCCGCGCAATACTTGAGAATAGATAAATATTATGTAATGGGGCGTGTGATATATAAAAAGTAACAATTATTTCAAGTTTTGTTTATTTATAAAAAAAAGATTTCTACAAATATTTTTTATTTTTTTTATCTATACAAATATATCATTCTATTTTTTTTTATTGATTAATATGTTTTAAAGTGAATCATATTCTTCTAACTTCTGTTGCAGTGTGTTATATTTGCCTAATATACAACTAAACCTTATAAGTTTCAAATTTATTATTCAAATTTCTCAACTCTGAAGGAACAAGGAGATTATCATAATAATCAAAACTCATCACAAAATTACTATATTATCTTAACCAAAATTAAAATGAAACCAAAAGAATAAAAGATATACTTTATAATTATTTATTACTCAATAGGTAGGTTTATTCAAATTCATAGTCATGAAGCTTGTGTTTTGATATAAATTTAAATTCCTATGTCCAAAAAAAACTAAGTACTAACCCAAGTCAAAATTCAACTATTGCTATAAAAGGGAGAGACAAGACTTTGTGATGAGAAATTAAAAAAACACAATACTAAAATACGTACTAAAAAAAAACCATCAACCTTAATTAGAGTGATAAGAAAGAACCCCATAAAAAAAGAGTTATAAAAATGAACAAAAATACACCAAAAGAAAGTAGAGAGAGAGAGAGAGAGAGTACTCGCAGTTTTGTGTGAGAAAATATGGATTGAATGGTAGAAATGATATCAAATTTATACAAAATAAAATGGAGAGAAGGAGAGTCAAAATATAAGAAAGAGAAAATGATGAAAGAGGTGTAATGGAAAAATAGAGAGGAGTGGAGAAATAAAGAGACAAAGAGGGAGGAGAAAAGTTGGAAGGAGTCTAATAGTAGGTGTGGACTAACAAGGAAAAGATATATATATATATATATATATATATTTTTTTTTTGAGTATAAGGAGAAGAAAAAAGTTTAAAAAGAAAAAAGAAAGTGTAAAAAATAAGTGGATGATGTGGCTGTTGATGTATGTGGCTCAACAAGAGCGTAGCAACAATAAATGCTATAGATAAATAGATATAGATATAGATTAATAAACTTATCACCTCAATAGTCAGATTAATATGTAAAATTTGTGAAGGGTATGAGTATTGCTATGTATAGTGTGCTTCGCCTGACTGTGTAATCAGCTTATTAGATTTTAATCATTGCATGCCTTGACACCTCCATTAAAGCAGTGGGCTGGCAAGGTTGTTAAGGAAAGGGACAATGCCTCCATTTTATCTATATACTTTTAGATTTTGATGAATGCAAAATATTTAGAAATGAGATTGAACAATCGGTCCTGCTCAGTCAAAACTTGCAGACTTTTCAAGCACTTGGGTTACTAGCTCCGTATTAGTTCTGTCATCTGTGACATGATTGTCTAAACCAAACCATTGATGGATCTCTAACAGGGTCATGTTAATTCGACCAATTTAGTTTTAAGTCCACATCATTGTTGCCTTTTGGATTTATAAAATTATTATCTGTTTCAAACCACGAATTTACTTCTGTCCAATTTGAATCCAGGAATGCGCAATTTGTGTCACTAATGCAAGGGGCATGGCTTTTCTCTGTGGGCACACGGTGAGCTGGGCCGATAATAATAATTTGATGATATTCTCTCCCTCATTTACATGGTGTTGCTAATATTTTGAGAAACAATTATTTTATTGCAGACATGTGTGGAATGTGGGGAAAGATTGGACAGATGTCCCATTTGCCGGGAACCGATCAGTTACCGTATCAGGTTGTTCTTCTAGTGACCATGCCCAGAGAATTGTTATTAATGAATGTGTAGAGGAGAGAATTAAATTTAAACTAGATTGCACATGGTCAGGTGTTTATCAAAGATTGTCTATGGTTTTGTCTTCCTTGCATGTTGTATCATAAATGTCTATTGTTCTATATGTTTCTATAAAATGACAGGTATAAACTCCATCAAATGTTGTCTTGGTGTAGTGTTATTTGGAATGTTAAATATGATATATTTTGTGGTGTTCCGAACTTCCGATTGAAACCATAGATCATATTGATAAAGTTTCTGTTTTTTTGGGTGATCTTTCCTTTCTTTAGTCTAAACAAGGGATAAAGAAAAACTTTATACATTACCTAGTTTGGAGGTATTCCTACAAACTAGATTAGGCACAATGAAAAAATTGGTAACTTTCTTTGGTCATGTGAGAAGCACATAACCAATTAAATAGACTATTAGATCCAAACAAAGCATTCTCCTCACACCCTTTTCCTTCTCTCCCTAACCCACCTCTCTCTCCACCGGTCTTAATCCTTTCTCCACCAGCGGTGCCACCATTGCCTATCCTCTATAACCACACCAGGACCTTTCCAAAAGGGAATTACACAATTAGGATTCTAGTGATAGTAATATGATTTCAAATACAAATTAATAACCCTTACCAATGTTCTCAGATTCCTTCAAGAAGAATTAAAACAATAAACACAATTCAACAAAAAGAAATACACACAAAGCTGGGGAGAAAGTAGAGAACTTCCCCATCTCAAACTAAATTTCCTATACACAAGCCAAATCTCATGGACAAATTATAAACGAATTCCTTCCATATTCTAGCAACAATTGAACCTTCTTGAAGATTATAGGCTTCATCCTACCACGAACCATCTTGATTCGAAGACTCGACTTCGTTGATGTTCACTACTCTCACCTTAGAGATCTCTTATGCTATTTCTCTCAATGTTCTCTTATTGAAGTGCTTATGGAATAGGATGAGAGTGAACTGACATCTGAAGCTAATGCCTCTCTGTACTCTTTACGGATACGCCAAAGGATTTCTGCACACCTCCTCATGCTAGGCCGATTCTGTGTACGTGGAGCCAAACATTGTAAGGCTAGTTCAAGAATCTTATCAACGGCTAAGATATTTGCAGCATCACATGCCAGCTTTGGGTCCAAGGTTGAAATAGCTTCTCCATCAGTAAACTTCTTCATGGCCTGAACTTAAAATCAAGTCGCATTAGGGTAAAGAATTTTCTTTGTTTTGGAAAATGTTCAAATGTAACTTATCCAGTTAAAAGAAGGGAAGAGTTGTAAAATTGTTGCACAGACTAGGTAAGATACTTTGATGGACGTGTGAAGATAATCATATGGATTTTTGTTAAACAGTCATGGAAGTTTCTTTTACTCTGTTTTTGCAGGAAACTGTTAATCAAATTTCAAAATTGATAGTGACCAAAAGAAAAGTCTTAACAGAATCATACCCATTTTGCCGTTATCCGCTCCTTCAGTTCTCGTTTTGGTTCGATTGGACGCCTGCCCGTGACTAGTTCAACCAATAACACACCAAATGAATACACATCAATTTTCTCAGTAAGCTGATAGGTTCTGAGGTACTCTGGGTCCAAGTAGCCAGCGGTTCCTTTAACTTGGGTAGACACATGGGTAACACCTGAATCATAGTCAGCTGCCAGTGTAGCAAAACCAAAGTCGGCTATCTTGGCTCTAAAGTTTTCCCTGAGGAGAATATTGGAAGATTTTATGTCTCTATGAATGATAGGGTGATCTGCAAGGGAACCGACAAAAAATCCTGTTGGATCTCTCGAAATAGATTCTACTTTCTCAAAGGCAAACTACTTTTTAATTTTGACAGGACAAATGAATTTAGTAACCCAATGGTGTATACCTGTATACATATGAAGATAGGTGATGGCATGGGCCACATCAATTCCAATATCTAGCCGTGCAGCAAGGCTCAGAATATTGCCACGAATACCTGCAGTAGTTCTCTGATCAGATTTCAGGAACTCAAGCACACACAGAGTGATTGAAAGTAAAGCCACACTAAAAGAACTCACAATCCAAATGTTCTCTGAGGGTTCCATTGGGAACATACTCCAAAACAACAATCTTTTCATTTCCTTGCTCCAAATATCCATAAAACTTGACCAGATTCAAATGTTCCACCTTCGATAGAGTTTGAATCTCACTCTGGAATTCCACTTCTAAATGCTTATCATACACACTCTGCAAAGAAAGATAAACAAGTACTTGTCAAAGCTCTATGTCACACATTTGTTGACTTAAATGTGACGCCCCATAAGTTTGTGTAGACCCAGAAAACGGAATTATCATAAACAACTTTCACCGAACCTTCTTAGCACGTTTTACCGCAACCAAGGTTCCATCTTTGAGTCTCCCCTTGAAGACTTTTCCAAACCCACCCTGTCCGATCTTAAAAGAGGGAGAGAAATTCCCTGTGGCCTTGAGGATTTCCTCTATATTGAACTTTACACTCTCAGCCTCCCGTCCATGTGTTGTGTTATTTGCACTGTCATTGACTCCTCGATTTGAACCACGTTTTCTCTGTCTACCTGCTCTTGAAGCGTCCGATACATCTCAGAAATCAACAAACAGGGTCTAGAGTGCATGAATCCTCCAAATTATCCACCATATATATATATATATATATATATATTGAATAGAATTAAACCATCAATATAAAATTTCTACCACAATTGTCAGAGCTCTAATTCTATTAATAATATAAAACCTTCCCAACCATAAAGATAATAAAATCTTCAAACCTAATGGGTGTTCCAACAAAATATTGTATTACCACAGGTTCCAAATCTCTTGTGAACTTTTGTTACATCAATAATTTATCAAAATAAAAGATCCTCAACAAAGACAATTACAATTTCTCCAACACATAATCAAAGCCCAATAGTAAAGTTCCAATATTAACCCAAATTGCAAAGTCATTACCTAAGAATTCTCTAACCCACGATTGCCTCAAGAATTGCCTCAATAATCTGAAAGGATTTGAAGGGGGAGAGATAAAAAGGGGGGGGGGGGGGGGGGGGGTGAGATAGTCAGTAAGTAGGACTTGCTATGCAAAATGGTTAACAAGGTGCGCTCCCTTGCTAATGAGCTTCCTATTTGAAACTACAACGGTAAACTCCCTTGCAAAGGAGCTACTAAGGTACATTGTTCCCTCTTTAGCTTGTTTGTGTTGTTTATTAGAGGAGGGAGGTTTAAATTCGGGAACGAGAATTTACCTCTGAAGCTTTTTGTTTGGATTGTGCGTCTTGTAGGCCTTGCTAATGCTGGTATGGAAGGATCAATTGGATTTATATCATCATTTTCGGAAACACTGTCTGTTTGAGACTTGGCTGGTGGGAAGAATGACACTATGGAATAAGAGAATCGTGCTTCTACTGCTTCATCAAATCCTGAACAACTATCATTTGTTTCCGTCTCAGACATGGTGGGTGGGAAGAGCAATGAAATGGATAGACTTGTTGGTTCATTAGCCCGTATGGAAGGATTTTTGGAAACACTAGACCTTGCTGGTGAGAAGAATGACGCTATGGAGTTGGGACAGTAAGAGAATATTGAAGGTATTTCGTTGGATTCAGAACTACCATCAGTGTCAGACTTGGTAGCTGGAAAGAGTGCTGGAATGGAAACTGACTCTACTAATGATTCACTTCTTTCTTCACTATCTGTTGGACTACCAGGGTCTGAGTTGTTGTTGCCAAAAAAACCTGCAACCAAAAATTACAAATAAAGATGGTAAAAATTGCGATGAATTATATAGTATTACGCCACTAAAATTTTCTTGTCTAACTCAAAATTCATTGAATCTTAATTACCTAGATCAACTTGGTGCTTCTGCATACCGACCTTGGACAAATAATTCTGGGCGATTGACATAACTGTGAGAGAGAGAGAGAGAATTGCATCTCAAAATGGTGTGTTGGTAGTAATAATTTATAAGAATTTGCAAGTTTTAAAAAGAATTCAGCGAAAATACTGACATTTGACATTTCCACGTGAGGGTGCTTTCCAAGAAGAAATAAAAGAAAGAAAAGGAAGTTTCCCCTCTATTAATATTTGAACAAGTGCCATCAAAATTTGGAGTCTATGGTGACATAGATATTATGACGAGGTGGTGGTGAAATTTTTTTTTTTTTTTTTTTTTTGGAGGAAAGGTGGTGAAATATTCTAGATTCACAATTTATTTTGCATCAATTCAGGCAATTATATAATTATATATGATAAGCTTGGTTAATTGTGAGTAGTAGAGTCATGTGAAAGTGACCGTTAGTTAAAGCCTATAATATAGGATTAGTGGCAGACAATCACAAGGACCAAGGGGGGTCTTGGCCCCCCAAAATTTTTGAAAAAAATTAATGAATTTTTTTTTTTTGGAATTATCCTAAATAATTTAAAAATTTTTAAAAGAACCTTGTCATTTTGGCCCCCATACCCGATAATATACATATATATATATATTAAAGAAAGTCTAAAAATAAATATAACTTTCATTTAAATAGAAGAATAATACTAGATATATAAACTATTTTATAAAAAATATTACAAACTGCTGATGTAGTGAGTGGTTATTAGTAAATGAAAAAGTAATATTAATAGTGAGCTTAAATGAAAACCAATAAGAGGTTAGCCACATCAATATTTTGTAAAAATATTGTAAAATAGAATACAATCCAAAATCTTTTTTTCTTTCTTTTCAATTCTTCCATTTTCCCACTGCTGCTGTAGTTTTGTGTTTACAATATAAAAGTAAAAGTTTTGTGTGACAAAACTAGACAAGAAAGAGGAAAAGATAAGCTTGAAGCTTTCGTAGGCCCCTCACCCATGTACAGTATTCCTATATTACTTTACTTTTCATTTGTTTTCTTTTTTATTTTCCTTATAATATATTATTTGTTATTATAATAATCAATATATTATACACCGTATGGCATTATAATTTATAAATGTACTTGATTAGTTTGATTAAAATATACCATATATACTACTATATATACATGTATTTAGCACTTCAAAAAAAATAAATAAATAAATAAATAACATGTATTTAGTTGTTGTTTATAGCATATATTGAGTTATGAAGTATTGAACATTACTACTTTAGATTTCTTACACACACACAAATTTTTATAGATGGCCTCCCCAAAGATAAATTCTTGGTTCCACCACTGTATAGGATAATTGTGAAGAAAAGAAAAAAGAGGTAAATGTTATGATCTTATTTTAAGCGGAAGATTTAGGACCACAACCTAAAAATTAATAGTTTTTCACTTTTTAACAATTTTTTAGTCAAAAGAAAGAAACAAAAGTGACTTACTACTATTTTCTTTGTTTAAGTTGATGTTAATTTTATTTCTCCTAGAGCACTCGCATTAGAATGTGTAAAATAATATAAAGTGTCAAATTTGCACTTTATATGAAAATTTATTCGAGTACTATTTATATGAAAATTTATTTTTTAAACTTCTCTACCTAGAGAGAGACAGAATAGAATTAAAATTGATAAATAAATAATATTTTAGTGATATGGGGTGTTTTGAAAAGTGATTTTGTAAATAAATAAAAAAATAAGTTATTATGTTAAAATAAAAGTTTTTAGGAGTCAATGCAAATGCTCCTATGCTCTAATTGAGGTCAAACATAGTCAACACACTGCCTTTGATACAATTATTCAGTGGGTGTAGAGAAACTCCTCAACAATTTCTACTTATCCTCCCAGCCAATCAGCTTTTATCCTAGTCAATATCTAAGTATTTGGTATTAAACTATTAATGTAGATGTTCCACTCACCATTTCGTCGTGTCTCGACATGAACAGTTTTTCACTTTTAACTAGCGACACGATACTTTAGCTTTATTTAGGATTTGTTTAAAATCTGCTTATTTTGCTGAAATTGAAAACTTTTTGTTGAAAATATGGTAGATAAAAGTAAAAGTTAGCTGAAATAATATAGTGAGATCCATGAACATGAATAGTACCAAAAAGTGCAGTAGAGCCAATGAATAGTAGCAAAAATAAGCTAAATAGTAAAATAAACTAGCTTTTTAATTTAAAGCCAAACGTAGTGATTGAAACAACTATACAGTGTAGAATGCGAATAGAGAAGCATCTCAGAAATTTTCTACTAATCCTCCAGTCAATGTGTTTGAGTCGTATCTCATCTCGGACAAAGTTTAGCTACAAAATTGATTGTAATTTAAGGCTACAACCTCACTCAATAAAATAAATATTACAACATATTTTGAAAATCTAACTGTTGAATTGCACGTTCTTTACGTTTTTAATACACATGTCAAATTTTGTGTCAATTGAATATTATTTACTATATAATTTATAAGCTTATATTTTATGCATAATTTTAAGCTACAAAAACTTGCAATTTAGATAATCTATTAATGACATAGCTATTAATCTTTAATTTTTTTGAAATTTTGCAAGTATGGAGGATATAAGAATAGATGTAATTCAATGGTGGATTTGTTAAAATTCATCTCCAATAAAAAGATATTGAGTAAGGTTGTAGCTAAACTTTGTCCATCTAATAATAATAATAATAATCTATTTTTTTAGAAAATAATAATAATAATCTTATTGAGGGTGATAGCAACCATCATCATTATTAAATGTATTAGCTAGTCTTTAATTGTAAATTCTTTTTTATTTTATTTTTATATAAGATAGAAATTCTACTTTAGTCTAATCTAAGTGTATGTGTGTGAAGTTCCCTCCTAGAGACTTGAACTCCAGCCCTTGCCCCTCACACCCCACAAAACTAAAGTGCAAAGCACCACTAGTATAATGATTTTCTACATTTTTTCCCATTTTATTAATCAAAAAAAAAAAATCCACATTATAATCTTCTACAGTTTCTTGCCACCGACCTTGAATTTGTGCTAATAAGGTACTGTTAGAAAGCGTATAAGATTATCTTTACAATCGTACCAAATTAATTTGCATCAATCAGAGTATGGATTGAAATTTTTGATGATGTAGAATGAACTATGTATATATCATATGATTAAATGCATTAGTTGTTGTTGAGATCTGAAATGTGTAACAAGGGACATCCAGCCCATAGAGATAAAGAAGGACGTGGGCCTTGGAGAAGGGAGACCCAGTCCATAGAGTTGAAGAAGGACGTGGGCCTTGGAAGAGCTAGAAGGCCTAGCAAAAAAGGGGCTTACAAGACAAAGAGAAGGAGAAAGTTCAAGGAAAAATAAGATGGGAAGAGGAGCCCTATGATTGAAAGGAGCAAAAATATATGTAAAAAAATAAAATAAAAAAAAAAAAAAAACCTCAGAAAGGGTGTAGATTATCTAAGCATAGCCTAAAAAGTAAAAACAGGTCCATGGGAAAACCCATAAAAATAACAAAGAAGTCCCAAGAAAGGAGCAGATGGCCTGAGAATAGCCTAAGAGTGGGTCCTTAGGAAAGCTCGTGAAGAAAAAGGAAGAGAAAACAATAGAGGATTCACCACAATCAAAATCCTCGAAGGAAGGAAAAGGTGAAAGGGACAAGTGATATTTTGAAATCCAGAATTCAACATGGAGAGACCAAGGGACCTTGATTAGAGAAGAAACATGCAATAAGAGGAAGGGTGTTCAGAGAGTTTCTGAGTTCACCCAGTTCACCCATCCAACACTAATATCTACTCCAGGCCCCTCTTCAATGACCCAAGACTTTGTATTGGGTTTAGGCCAGAGGAACTATCCTAAAAAGGGCCCCCACAGTTGTTAATGGAAAATGCTAGTAAAATGTTTAATTTGTTGCAAAACTAAGTGCAAGTATTCAATTGTTGAAATTAAAAATACAAGGATCAAATTGACACTCACATTAAAATCAAGGGTAACATTTATATAAACCCCCTTATTTTAATTGGGGTAAGCCTCACAAATTGGCTTCAGGAAGAGGCTATAACTTGTATTCTAGCCTATGAAGAGTGTGTAACAAAGATGGTTTATTGGTTACTAATATGTAATTCCAAATTAACAAATGGACCATTCACTTCTACAAATATTTTCACCTCCCTAACCTGAAGGTTTGACCCTTTGATATCTACCTTCTTATTGCTATATAACTATTGAAAAAAAAATGTCATCAGACCAAAAAGAACAGTCCCATTAAGGTCTGACAAGATATGTAAACAATTTTGTTAGTGTCCTAGAGCAATCTGGCCTCGAACTTGCTTCATGACTAATTTGCAAGGCCTAGAATGGAAAGTTTCCTAGTGTGATGAATAACATGATCAACTTACAAATACCAACAAGCAAACAGTAGAGAATTGGCTTGACTAATAAACATGATATGCAAAATTTGAATAGCAATAATATATAGATTTAAAAAAAAAAAAAAAAAAAAAACCACTAAATGGTTTTAATTATAACCATTATTCCTAAGTAGCCAAACACTCTCTTGCACTGAAATATAGACAATATCCCTAAGCAAGGAAAATCTGCATAACATCCAGAAACAGTGAAACTTACCAATATACAACATCATTCCAGCTGCCTGACTTACAATATCAGGGGAAGAAACAAATATATAGTAGTATAGATGAAAATGTATTGATTGTGCTGTTGCCAAAGAGAAGCAGTAGAAAACCCACCGGCCTAAGAGCATAGTTTCCTTTAGAGGGTGAATTACTGCACTTCCACCTAAGAATCTCCTTACAAACCCAATTTAATTCAAGTCTTTGAAGATAGCTGTAAAGATTGTTAGTCTAGGCCTTGCTGATTCAATTCTCCAAATTATTTCTATTTGTTTTGCTTGAAAGAATGAGAGCAATTTAAAATGCCTCCACAGTCAATTATATCACAAGTTATATCCCATCTCCGTTATGCTCCTCTTTCTCCTTCTTCTGATGGAATCATCAAATTTTCACTATTGCTGTTTCTCTTCACGCTATGCACTTTCCCATTTCCCGGAAATAAATAGTATCTCCCCCAATCAATCCACAAGGAACCCATGGAACCCCAAACCTCACAACAAAAAGAAAATCAATCATAATAACCATAAATCTACCTCTTGTACCAACCCCCCAAAAGGCAAATTCATTAACATTCAACATTGCATTAGGAGTAACTGAGTTAGGACTCAAAAACAGATGAAAACTATTAACATCAAGCTATTATATTCAGCCGGTAGATTCATCACCTCCACAAGGAATGCCACCAACAAATCCACCAACCACACCTAATCATTAATGTTTAGGTTAACGAATGTTAACCTAATCATTAAGTGAACACTCTTCAGGATCCGGATCCACACACGCGTCCAAGGCTCTTTGTAGGCTATTTACAATCTCAGTCATTGAGGGACGCTCTGGACCATTTGGACTTACACAATCCAATGCTAGGGACCCAACATGTGCCACTGCCTTTCTTTCAAATGGGGTAGGTAGTGGTACTGTTGGATCCAATACCCTGCAAATTTTATTTTGGGCAATGGAGCTCTGTAGCTCCTCATTTCCATTTATATAAGTTGCCATTTTCCCGGACAATATTTCAAGCAATACTACTCCAAAGCTGTACACATCAGTTTCCATTGTCAATTGCACATTAAGATTATATGCGTACTTGGGGTCCATGTAAGCCAAGGCGTCCATCTCTTCCAGAACAGACAAATGTTCTATCTCGTCTACCACAGGGGGCATCACAAAATGGCAGAAATCAGACACCTTGGCAGTCCACATTGCATCTAGCAGTATTTTAGATGACTTGATATTGCGGTGTATGATAGGTGTTTCTGCATGCACGTGTAGGTACTCAATGCCTTTTGCTGCATCTAGTGCCACTTTAATCCGGGTAGCCCATGATGACAATAGAGGACTACTTCGAAGCTTATGAAGATGGTCATGAAGGCTACCATTTTTCATGTACTGGTAGACACATATGCGGTGCTTGATACTGTCCTCACAAAATCCCAAAAAGCAAACAAGATTCTTGTGACTAAGGCGAGGCAAAACTTTCAAGTCAATTTCGCAAGCATGGGCACTCTTCTCGCACTTAATAGCCACTTCTCGGCCATCATCTAAAGTGGCATGGTAGACTGAGAAAAAGCTACCTGTTCCAATCTTGTGATCATCTGAGAAATTAGTAGTCGCTTTAAATAGCATTTTGAAAGGAAATTCTTTCTGAACTTTAACTTTCATCAAGACTCCGAATCCTGTCTTAAGGATTGTGAGTCTAGGTTTGGAAGTATTTGTTAGTTGCTTGGCTAAGGAGAAGAATGACAGTATGGAATGAGAGAATTTTGGAGGTGTTCTATTAGTCTTTGAACTATTACTGCACTTCGGCCTTGTTGATATGGAAGGATTATTCGGAATTATTATTTCATAATTTTGAAAGCTACTACTGTCTGATTGAGACCCGGCTGGTGGGAATAGTGACACTATGGAATCAGAGAATTGTACACGAGGTGATTGGTTAGACTCTGAACAACTATCGTCTGTCTCAGTCTCAGACATGGTGGGTGGGAAGATTAATGGAATGGAAAAACTTCTTGTTGGTCCATTAGGTAGTGGAAAGAAGTGGGAAAATGAGGAGGTTATGGTAATGGAAGGATTTCTAATTATTATCTCATAATTTTCGGGACTGTCTGTTGGAGACCAGGCTGGTGGGAAGAATGACACTATGGAATTGGAATTATGAGAGAATTCTGGAGATGTTTCGTTGAATCCTGAACTACCATAACCTTCACTATCTGAGTCATTGGCTGGGAAGATTGATGAAATGGAAATAGGGGAGATTGGATTTGTTCCATTCCATATCCAACTGAAACTGCCTGACTCTGAGATGGCTGATGGGAAAAATGATTCATTTCTTTCTTCCATTGCTGTATTACCACGGTCCGAGTTGTTGGCAACAAATTCTGCAACCAAAATTTACGAAATACAGAAATGTTTGAAATTGAAATTATATAGTATTCAGTCACTAAAATTTTCTTGTCTGACTCAAAATTCTTTGAAACTTACCTGAATCAACTTGGTGCTTTCTCATGCTGATATTGGACAGAAAAATTTTGGGAGATTGAGAGAGAAAGAATTACATATGAAAATGGTGTGCTGGTGTTCATAGTTTATAAGAATTTGGAAGTTTCAGCGAAGATACTTTCTCATGGACACTCGCGTTCCTTTCCGCGTGACTGACTAGACCAAGGGCCAAGCTCACTTTCTAGAAGAGGTAGTTTTGCGCTGAACATTTTTTTAGTATCGACAAAGTGCGTTTGGTAGCTCTGTCTGTCAAAAATCTGACTTTGAGTCTTCGGCTTATCTACTTCCCGACAGCATTCATATCTTGCTATGGCTTAATTGCCATACAATAGGGCCTTACATCATTTGGGTTGTTCTGAGTTCATTGTGGGTCTTAGCAAATCTATCTCAACAATTAGCCTTGTGGTCCTAATGCTCATTTGGATTGACTTCGGCACTCAGCTTTCGTGGGGCTTATCCTCAACTTTTCCCATGTACTGAATCAGCCCAAGTTCATAGGCTCTGAGGCTCTGCTAGCTAGGTCCATGGGATTTAATTTTACCTCTCACTTTCTAGCGGCCTTCGACTAACACGTGACAATGTTAGTGGCTTTCCATGGGCTGGTTTTCTTGAACCATTTTACCCACAAGTGGATGTAATAAGCCTGGGTCAAATATGTATGGATCAAAATTGGATTCTTTTAAATAGCAAAATTCATGAGCCTTGGGGATAAATTTGGTGGGCTGGACATAACAATTTCTGGTATTTTATCTCACGGTTAGTGGGTCAGAGTGATGGGCTTTGGGCTGAATTTGTAGTCCAAAAATTTGCAACTAACAACTTCTTAAAACAAATTGGGATTTTTCATTGCCTTTTTTTAGAGTGTGAGTTGAACCTGCCTGTGGGGTGGCATTGATGTTGACGCTTTTATTTTTTGGGAACAACAAAGCAAAAATTATTGGTGTGGATTTAACATAAAAACATGATCGTTAGGGAGTATTGTCAATGAACAAAACTCACGTACTAGACTACGTAGAATTTGTTTCATCGAGCAGTATGAAAAGACAACAACAAAAGTGGACGTGAAAAAAGACGGATTAAGATAATTTAATGACGTGCAAATAAGAAGTGAATGAATTTTTAACTATTTAATTTGGGAAAGTAATAACAATAACAATGACAATAATAATAACCATAAGAGAAGAAGAAGTGTTTTAAGTATTACAAGTTTACAATTATTTATATACTATCAGCTGCTACTGATTAATTGATTATGAGTTTGTTCCTATTAAGGTTCGTATTGGTAACAAAAAGTTTACTTTCACTATCATGACATAATTCTTGTGTGCAATTGGTTTGGATTAGCCTTTTTTGCTTAACTTATTAGAATATTTACTACTTTTTACTACCTTGCACCAAAAACAGAAAAAAAAAGGTTTGCCTCCACCAATTCATACATTGCAAACAAAGGTACCACAAAAATACTGAAAATTGCCGACAAAGCTAGACTATGAATGATACATAATAGGAATGTTCAAGAGCCATCAAATCAAGTGCCAAAAGTGACGCAATATATAATGCATGTATTTTCCTTTCCATTTTATCAATTGAAAGCATGTTTTCAATAGACACCTGAACTCATTTAAAATGAGAGACACAGCTAGTTCAAAGGGTTTATAATCCCACTACCTCAAATACACAAAAATTCAAATAGATATTTCAATTATTCCAATAGACTGAGAAACAATATATACGTATACTCTTCCCAAAAGAGATCTTTTGAAGTTTGCAACTTTTAGGGTAGATAAAAAAAAAAAAAAAAAAAAAAAATCAACAATTAATGCTCTTAATGAAAATAACAATATTAAGAAATCCCAATTCTTGTACCACTCTTTCATGCTCACAACTTTTCTGAAACCCATAAAAAATCCACCACTTCCCTTCAGTATCAACTTTTCATGAAACTCAATCTAAAAGTAAATAATAAATAATAAATAAAGATAAAAATTCAATCACTATCTACATTTTAAAGAAAACAATAACAATTCAACAAAAGAGACAAAAAGCCATGATCAATGAACCTAAACAATTAACTAAAACCAACACTATGATAGAATCCATGGAAGAATCACTATAGTCAGAGCTGTATGTGAAAGGGTTAAGAGTTTCAAAAACACATTAAGTTGAGTCATCTAGAGATGACTTAGCTATGGTACTTGATCAACTTCAAATAGAGAATTAGCAAATGCAAAGGCAACTAGAGTATTGTCATTTAATCCAAAAGGCAAGGAAACTTTTAAAAGGGAAGGCCCAAGAGAGAATTATGAAGTCCATTAACAAAATTGTAGACTTAGATGATATTTCAAAAATTTTAAATTCAAGCAACTATGATTTCCAAAAATATTTACTAGAAATTTTAGATGCTGTTAAAACTAGATCCCTATATCTAAAAACTCATTGGATATGTTGCTGGATATGTTATAAGGGTTGCATAAAGCACATCAATACATTGTTAGGTGGAGATTTAGCCTTGGTGTTAACATTAAAAAAATATAAAATGTTATTGTTATGGTTATTTTTATAGATTGTGAGTTTCTATCGGTTTTGTGGATACCGGTTCTTTTGTCATTTGGGTCTTACTTACTAGAACCTTGGAAGTTTTCTTGGAGAAATATGTGGAATTTGTTTGAAATGAATGACACTGGAGTAATGTGTGTGTGAGAGTCTTTTAATCTTTTTACTTACTCTTTTTTGAGGTTTCAGCAGTACTTGGGTCATTTTTAGCATTTTAGAGAGTGACATTTTAGAGGGTGAGCAATGCCATTTCACTTGCATTTTTATAAGGTAAATTACAAAATACCCAATGTGATTTGGGAATATCAACATTTTGTCCACCAATTTTCAATTGTCCAATTTAATGAGCTCTTAACATTTGGAACTAAATGAAACCTTTAGAGATTTCGTTGTACACGTTTTGTAGTTCAAAATGCCACTAGTGGTAAATCCGCTAAGGGTTGCTAGAAGTGTTAACCACCCAAGAATTTTTTGATCAAAATCAATGGGAGGTTGCACAGACATAACTGCAATGAACATTACCAGGAGGTTGCGCAGACACTTACTTGTGTATAACGCTAGGATAAAAGAGCTTACACTTCCGCATATTGCAGGAGCAATATTGTATGGCGTCTTCCATAAATATGAAAAGGTATTAACCATTTTTCCTATATATTTTTATAAGTTTTAGACTAGTACGTAGTATCATTGAATTTTCTTAGTAATTATTATATATAATAGCATCCGTTTTTTTGTTACAATTATAGTTTTTGATTTGTGAATGATATTTATCAAAAACAATTTCTTATTATATTTGATTCAAGATAAAAAAAAAAAAAAAAAATACTAATTATGGATCACACGTGGCATTTTTTAAATGCAAAATATTTTTTATTATTATTACTTTAATGACCACGTCAACATTTAGTGTGTTAATAGTGCATTTCATCTACCACATAGATTATTTCTGTTTGTGAGATGATGTTAGGGACCAAAACTAGAACACTTTTTGATTTTAGGAACTAAATGCAGTAAAATTAAAAGTAGAAACCGAAATGGAAATCAAGTCAAAACATAGAGACCAAAAATGTATTTTCGCCTTGATTTTAATGTTAACATAAAAAATAAAAAAAATAAAAAAAAGAAAGAAAAAAAAGTAAAAAAGTTATTGTTATGGTTATTGTTACAGGTCATGAGTTTCTACCAAACCCTTGGCATTCGAGATCCACTTACTCAAACCCTTATAAGTTTTCTTGGCGAAATATGTGGTATGTGTTTGAAATGTGTGACACTAGGGTGATGTGTGTGTGAGTGAATATTTCACCTTTTTTGCTTATTCATTTTTGAGATTTTAGCAATATTTAGGTCATTTTCGACATTTTGGGGGTATTTTGTGTTAGAATAATATGGCCCAACATGATATTTTATGATGTCTCTATTATCAATAATTTATTATTCACATCATAAAATATCATGTTGGGCCATAATAATGGTCTCTCTGTCGCTAAGGAAATAGGGTGCTCCCTCTTTTCTTAGGCAATAGAAGTGTTTTTGTCCCTTTCACTTTGAAGGAGAGTTTAGTTCTTAGGTGGCAACAAGTTTGTCCCTTGAGCTTGTGGGTTGTGTTTTTCCGAGGTATAGGGAAACACCTTTCTGTTCAAAGTTTTTTTCTTATCTTTGTCTCTAATACTAGTTGTAACTCGTCCCTGAAGTACCGATGGAAGATCTGTCCAACAGGTACAAAAACTTGTCTTTGTTTGAAAGAGAGGTGAAGGGTTTTACACTCTCTAAAGATCAGCGGTTTCAGGAGTTTATTCTAGCAGTAAAATTCCTGACCCCACAGTTCATGAATACGGAAGTTGTGGCTAGAACATTGCAACAGGTCTGGAGATCCACGGGTAGTGTCCCGGCGGGGCAAAATCACGAGGAGTCATTAATGGAGCCCGTGAATGATGGGTTTCAATTTCCAGCCGTTACACCCTCAAGTTCAAAACAAACAGATGACAGCTGCATTATGGAAAGCCCGCAAATCACTCTTTCCCTTAAAGAGTCCACCCACGTTACTTCTCCAATCCATAATCATATTATTTCGGGCCAGCCGTTTCCTAAGGATCCTTTCCCTTCAAAGCATGCGGAAATCAAGGAAGGTCTATACGAATTTACTTCTGGTTTAATTCCTATTAAACCATGCAAAGACAAGACACTCCAGGGCACGTGACTCCAGTAAATTCAATATACAATATGGGCACACAAGCGGCTAGGGTTTCTCATGGGCAGAGTGGCAACACACTTATCCCAGGTAGCAAACAGAGCTCTACCCTCTCCCAAAAACAAGGTACATGGAAGTGGATCGTGAACCCTGGGACCAAGGTAGGCAAGCAAGACAATTTAGAACCTGGAAATTCTTTACTCCCACAAAAACGAGGTCAAGAGGTTTGGTCGGATAATGGTTTACCAACCAAGAAACGTATGGTTGTCATTGATGATGAGGTCAGTCCAAGTATGTTGGCGGAGGTTGTGGAGCAGCCCTGCCAGTCTCAATGAGTCTCATAGTGTGAAACTTTCGTGGGCTTGGGAACCCACGTACAGAGAGAAAGCTTGGAGATTATATTCGGGCAAAAGATCCCGCTGTCGTATTTTTAGTTGAAACATGGGCAGATGATGCAAGGCTAGAGCAAGTTTTACGTAATTTTGAGTTCAAAAATAAATGGTCTATTCCTAGTAACAATCGTGGAGGTGGATTGGTACTATTGTGGAAGGATAGTATAAGTCTCAAAGTTGAAGATTCATCAAAGTATTGCATTGATGCTATTATAGACAAAAACACTCTTGAGAAATGGCGATTTACGGGTTTCTATGGCGAGCCAGTAACTTCAAAAAGGCATGAAGCATGGGCCAAACTCAGAGCTCTAAAAAATAAACCCCATATTCCTTGGCTGTGTGCAAGGGACTTTAATGAGATTGTGAGGCAGGAATAGAAGTTGGGAGGCTCAATTCGTGGGCAGAAGCAAATGCAGTTGTTCCGGGAAGTTATTGATGAGTGTGAGTTCATGGATTTAGGATTTGTGGGTCCTAGTTTTACATGGAGTAAACATTTCGAGAATGGTACTTCGATTTGGGAGAGATTAGACCGTGGTCTAGCCACTAATGCTTGGTTCATGAGGCATCCGGGCACACGGGTTCATCATTTGCCGTGCTTATCATCAGACCATTGCCCTTTATTTATCAACCCCACTGGTATTGATGTTCCAAACAGCAAAAAACCATTCCGTTTTGAGGAAATGTGGCTATCGGATAGTCGATGTGAGGAAGTAGTTGAAGCTGCATGGAGTTCATGTGCTTCTTTGGGTTTAGATTCAGCAATACTTGGCAAGATTGACAAATGTGGTATAGATTTGAGCTAGTGGAATAAAAACATATTCGGTAATGTTCATAGGGAGCTTAGCAAAAAAAGGAAGATGCTAATTGAAGAAGAGGCAGCAGCTACGAGAAGTGGTAGCAACCATCGTATCAAGGAATTACGAGATAAGATCACTGTCTTGCTAGACTGTGAAGTTAGGATGTGGAACCAGAGGGCCCGTATTCTTTGGCTTAATAAAGGTGATGCCAACACTAAACTATTACATTGTCGAGCCTCACACAAGTTTAAGAAAAATTTTATTTTGGGCATCAATGACTCCCACGGTCTTTGGAAGGAAAACCATGATGATATTGCTAATGTACTCTTGGATTATTACAATGGCCTTTTTACTTCATCAAACCCAGCCCTATCCCATTCCATGCTAGATCAGATACCCCAAATCATCTCCAATGATATGAACCAGCAGTTGACGTGTAAGTTTGAGGGTTGGGAAGTAGCAACAACTTTGAAGCAAATGGCACCAATGAAGGCTCCTGGACCTAATGGCATGCCACCCCTATTTTTCCAGCACTTTTGGCCCATGATAGAAGGTGATGTGACTCAATCAGTGCTACATTGGCTTAATTCAAGTACTTTGCCACAACCACTAAATCATACCTTTATCACTCTTATCCCCAAAGTAAAAAACCCCAAGTCTGTGTCAGAATATCGCCCCATTAGTTTATGCAATGTCCTTTACAAAATTTTCTCCAAAGTCCTCACAAATAGGCTTAAATTCCTACCATCTATCATAACAGAACACCAATCTGCTTTTGTAAAAGATCACCTTATAACTGATAACATTTTGGTTGCTTTTGAAACCTTGCATTGCATGAAAAATTACAAATCTGGCTCTTCAAGTTACATGGCTTTGAAACTTGACATGAGCAAAGCTTATGATAGGGTGGAGTGGGGTTTCTTGGAGATTTTGATGAGGAGGATGGGTTTTTGTGAAAGGTGGATTGGGCTTATCATGGTTTGTGTGAGAACGGTCACGTGCTCTATTTTAATTAATGGAGAGCCAAAGGTCTTATTACCCCTTCAAGAGGTCTTAGACAAGGGGATCCTCTCTCACCGTTTCTCTTTCTCCTATGCACCGAAGGATTACATGGGCTTATAATAAATGCAGCTAGAAGTGGAGATTTGATTGATTTTGGCCTTTGCAAAAAGGGCCCCAAACTAACCCATTTGTTTTTTGCAGATGATAGTCTCTTTTTCTGTAGGGCTACTTCGGTTGAATGCAACAATGTGTTGAAAATCCTAGAAGTGTATGAGGAAGTGTCGGGGCAAAAAGTGAACATGAACAAAACAGCTATTTTCTTTAGCAAATCAGTACCGGAAGCTACTAGACAGATTGTGAAGGGGATTTTAGGGGTACGTGAAGTCCACCACTATGAAAAGTATTTGGGTTTACCATCTTTGATAGGGAAGGGTAAAAAAGCTAGTTTCAATTATATCAAGGAGAGGGTTTAGAGGAAGTTGCAGGGATGGGAAGGCAAACTTTTGTCACAAGCGGGGCGGGAAGTGCTCATCAAAGCAGTTATACAAGCTCTTCCAGCCTTTGCAATGGGGTGCTTTAAACTACCTTTAGGTTTATGTCATGAAATAGAAGTGCTAATAAGGAAATTTTGGTGGGGTCAGCGTGGTGAAAAAAGGAAGATTCATTAGATAAATTGGGATAAGATGACCAAGAATAAGGGGGAAGGCAGAATGGGTTTCCATGATCTTGCATTATACAATGATTCTCTCTTAGCCAAACAAGCATGGTGCTTAATGCATGATAAAAGCTCTTTGTTATATAAGGTTTTCAAGGCGCATTTTTTCCCACATTGCACCATAATGGAGGCTCCTGAATCAAAAAATAGCTCATACGCTTGGAGAAGCATTCTTCATGGGCGCGATGTGCTCACTAGAGGTGCTTGTTAGAGAATAGGTAATGGGCAATCTGTTAAAATTTGGCAGCACTCATGGCTCCCCATTAAACACCCAACCCGAGTCCCTTCTCATGAGGTATCTGGCTTGGAGGATGCCAATGTGGAGCTATTGATTAACGCTGACCAACGCACCTGAAACACAGAACTCATTGATGTATTGTTTGCCCCACACGAAGCTGAGATGATCAAGGCAATCCCACTGGCACGAAAATCAGGTGAAGACACTTTGTATTGGCCTTGGACACAGAGTGGGAAATACTCTTGTAAATCGGGTTACCGGTTCTTGAAGCATGAATTGGAAGAGGGGAAGAGGCTGAATCAACCACAGGTGAGAGAAGTTTTTGGCGGAGAGTCTAGTCACTACGACTTCCCCCCAAAACCAGAAATTTCATATGGAGAGCATGTCATGATTCTATCCCAACCAAGGAAAACCTGCTACGCCACTGTGTATCAGACAATGCCCTTTGTGACCGATGTTCTTGCAATATGGAATCCTCGCTCCATGCTTTATGGACATGTCCTGAACTCTCCTTCGTTTGGTCTTCGGAGGAATGGAGCTTTCGGCCCAACACCAGCTTTATGTCGTTCAAAGAGCTGCTGTCATGGGTACTTAGGAATCATGACAACCCAGAGCTCTTTGCGATGACGGTTTGGGGGATTTGGCATCAAAGGAATCAAGTGCGCCTTCGTATCCCTTGCTGCAACACTGATCAGTAGCCCCACAGGCCAAGGAAAAGCTGGCCGAATATAAAGCTGCTATCCCACCAATACTTCCAAGAATGCCGAGACAAAAAGAAGAATGGAAGCCACCACCGGACCCAAGGTTGTTTAAGATCAACTTCGATGGCGCTGTTTTCACTGAGGAAAGGAAGAGTGGCATTGGGGTTGTTATCCGTGACCACCAAGGTCAGGTAATAGCCTCTCTATCACAACAACTTTCCCAGGCGTATCTGCCTCTTGAAGTTGAAGTACTTGCTGCTACACGTGCACTCGAGTTTGGTTGGGAAGTAGGCATTGGCGAAGCAGTGCTTGAGGGAGACTCGGAGCTAACGATATCAGCTTTGAAGGAAGATGGGTGCTCCATGGCTGCGGTGGACCACCTCATTCAAGATGCTCTCACATGGTCTGATAGGTATACAAAATTGCTTTATTCTCATTGCAGAAGAGAAGGCAATAAGTTAACCCATAGATTAGCTAGGCATTCTATTAATGTCTTAGACTATGAAGTGTGGATGGAGAGTGTTCCTCCACTTTTGTTTTCAATTTTACGGCATGATGTAGCCAACTTGGCATTTCCAGTTTAATAATAATTTATCTCTTTCTCAAAAAAAAAATATATATATATATTTATTATTCAAAATTTCTTGTGAAATTTTTGCAATATTTTTATTATGTAAAATATTGGTATATTGAAATATGTTTACTTGATTTTGTAGACTAAGATTATGAATCATTTCATTATAGTCCTTGACTTGACCATAACCATCATAATGTAGCCTATTCTTATAGGTACATTGTTAGACTATGATGGAAAGGAGGTGCAAGTTGAAATTGCTCAAACTATGAAAGACAATAAGGGCTAGTCTTTGGATGGTTAGTGCATAATAATCTCGGCAGTCCTTCTATAATGAGATTCATGCACGTTAAGCATTAGCCTTAATAAATCTATCATGTCATTGCCAGTATCTTGGCCTCTTATAAGAGGTGTTGTCATTATAGTGATTCTGATATGAACAATAGATGAATCCATGCGTTAGTATGGAGGCACAAAAGTAATGACATGTTAATAAACTTATTCATTAATAAATCTAATTAATGAAGTTATTTATTAATGAATGTAAAATATTTGTTACCTGAATTGTTATTACGATAGAAAGGATTTTATGGCTAGTCATTTCCTATTTGAATATTATAAATATTTTCAAGGCTACACTTGCAAGGGGTGTGAGAAGAGAAAAGAAATCTCTTGTTAATCCTAACTAGCTGAGGAGAGCATCTAAATTGCACGTGATTACATGACTACAAGTGAAAGTGATTTATACTATTTGTAACTACCTTTCCTGTCCAATTACCTTATGCATGGGCATTTCTTCAGAAATAACCACAAAAATCAAACTATTTTGTTAGTTAGCAAACCTTTGAAACAATTTTGCTATCTAACAACGACTTTCCTGTTGTGCCAGTAGCTGACGTGGCGTGTCCACGTGTACGGGTATATAAATCGAGTCTATTGGACTCAAGTTCCGCTTATAAAAATCGAGTCCAATGGACTCAATTTGTGCTTGTAGAAATCGAGTCCAATGGACTCGATTTCCTGTGGTTCCACCACAACATTGCAGCACGTGGATGTAAACCGAGTAAATTAGACTCGATTTCTACTAAAGGAAATCGACTCTACTGGACTCGATTTTCTATTAATGGCCACCACCCCTCCACGTGTCACATGTGGGTCCCAGCTGGGACCTTTTTTGCCCTTTTTCCATCTCACTCAGTCTCTTCAGCTTAACTCTCACACCCTCTCTTCAGCTCACACCCTCTCTTCACTCTCACTCACAACTTTCTCTTCACTCTCACTCACAACTTTCCTCAACTCTCACACAATAATCTTAACATTGATGTGAGAATGTGTCCATTATCAGCTTCATCAAATTTAGATGCGAAGAGCATACATGCTAAAGTGGAAACACAATAACAAATGCACAAGATGCAACATTAATCTGCACTCAAATGCCAATAGGCTAGTTAATCTTTCTCACATAGGATGCAACTATGTTAATGCAAGAGCGAAACCAAAATTATTTTAGAATTTACATTTTCAGATTTTTGTATTTATCTCACAGGAAATTGGATAATTGTAAACTTTTATTCGGATAGGGATTAGACTTGAGATTAGATAGGGATTATTATTTGAGTTCAATTAAGATTAGTTTTCATTAGATGTTATCTTTTACTATCTCTTTATTTCTTGAGAGCTCTAGCTCTATATAAGAGCCTAGTTTATTTGTATTGGAAGATAGACATGATTAATGAAATTATTTTTTGTTAGTGTAAATATTGTGATTAAATTATTTGCTAGGTTTAAAAAAAAAATATTGTGATTAATTATTAGGAATATTTAGTACTAAATATTGTGATTAATTGTTAGGAATATTTAGTACTTTTAGGTCTTTATCATGGGTATGAAATGGATTATGAGTTTGATACTTAAGATAGTATTTGTAGTCTTTTTAGCATAAATTATTTCAAGATATATTTATTTAAGATTTGTAACAGAGATTTCAATAACTGGTTGGTATATTATTATTTTTGTTCATCGTAACTTATTTGAATGGGTTTTGAAAGTCATGCCCATAGAATGATTTGGAATTTTAAAAGAATATGAAATTGGTAATAACTATTTTTGTATGTGACCTGAGGTGAGTATATGCAAATTTGGTTGAGGTTAGTAGTATTGTTGGCATTTCATACACAAAGTTTTGTGATTGATGTTGATTGAGAGTTATAAATTTGTCACTAACACAATTGCATTTGATGATCTATAGGTTGACAATGATCCATATAAATATATACTACGGTAGACCCCTTAACAATGCCAACCCTTATGACGGATTCCCATTTCAAGGTCCGGGTATCCGGTGCTACTATATGATGATACGCCGTAAGCTAAAGACCCTGAATGATTTGAAAGTAAAAATTATGGAAGAGCTGCAAGTGAACCCTACTTTGCATGACATACCTATTACTTTCCGTTCTCCACATAAAGTCCTCAATCAATGCATTAATTACAGATATATGGCGATAACAGAAGACAAACATGTGAAGATCATGTTTAGCAAGATGCAGAAATGGGAACAAGTAGCAAATTTTGAGTTGTACGTCACTTTGGAGCCGCGTGCAAAAGTCGGCATAGAGGAAATTGTACAAACAACTGCATCTTTACAGTTTACAGTCCTAGATGATCAATGCACCATATTGGGAGGCTATACACTCCCTTTTCAAGAGACACCAACAACAATTGAGAGCGAACCTGGCAATAGATATGAAGATCAATTTTGTACACATCGAGGTGAATCCTCTACACTTCTAGTAGTTGAAGATGAAGATGAAGACTATGTTGATCATGCTGCCATTAATGGTGAAGATCTTGATGATAGAGATGAGTACGAAGAGAGGATTGAGCGAGACGACTTTGACAGGGGTGTTGATGACCATGAAATTACTCCCAATCCTTATGTTGATGATATGGCTGAATGTGATGAAGATGATGCGGACTCTGCTATTAGAGTTCAGCATGTTACAAATACTCCCCCTGTTTATGAACCTCCTGCCTCATCATTTTATGCAAATACTTAGGAAAATATGGTTGATCCTGGAGTTGATCAGCAAGCATTTGCTTCTTCTTGGAAAGAGGACATGCCTTTTAGTACAGGGTTGATTTTTGCGAATAAAGAGGCGATGAAACGTGCACTAACAATTTACGCCGTAAAGCATAACAGAAACTGTATGACTAGTAGGTCGACCAAAAATAGACTGTCTGTGAAATGCGTGGATGAGTCATGCAAGTGGTACGTTGGGACAGTCGTGAAGCCTAAACTCAGACTATGGATGGTCACATCTTATGGGGGTCCGCACAGTTGTATGCCCTTTGGCACGGTCCTTGATGGTAGAGTGATGGATTGTAATTTTCTTGCAGCAGAATTTGTGCCAACATTGCAAGAAAATCACATGGCCACAATTGATCACCTTAGAGACTTCATTAAAGCGAAGTATTATGGACATAAGCTTTCTTACTATAAGATATGGGATGCGAAACAAAAGGCTATTGCAAATATATTCGGGAATTGGGAAGAGTCTTGCCAAAGGTTGAGAAAGTTGTTGTTGGCATACTTCGATAAAGAAACTGGCACCCGGTACTGGTATCACACTATACCTAGGTACGAGTTCGATGATTCAATATTGCGTTATGTATTTTGGGCTTTCGCTCCATGCATTGAAGGATTTAGACATTGTAAGCCAGTGATCAGTATTGATGGTACCCATTTGTATGGTAAATATCGAGGGGTGTTGTTGATTGCAATGGCCACCGATGCCAACAACAAGGTTTTGCCTCTCGCCTTTGCCGTTGTGGACAAAGAGTCAGAGCCTAGTTGGAGGTGGTTTTTAGAATGCTTTAGGATTTCACTGGGGGATGTGATAGCAAATAAGGACATCTGCGTAATTTTTGACCGACATAAGGGTATTCAAAACGCAATTGCAGGCTGGCCTAGAGATGATGATGAACGAGTACGAGTATTTCACAGATATTGCCTTTGACATGTTGCTAGCAACTTCAACACGCATTTTCAAGACGCTACTTTAAAGTCATTGGCCTTGAAAGCGGGGTATGCTACTCAGGAAGCTAAATTTGAGTTGTACATGCAACCTATCATGGAAGTCGAGATTGAGGCCCTTAGGAAGAAACTGAGAACCGAGCGGCTGGAAAGTGAACCTGACTCATCCATCATGCCATACACATATCTAATGAAAGAAGATCTAGAGATGTGGACCCAGCTACATAATGGTGGATACCGTTATGGGGCTATGACAACCAATGTCTCGGAGTGCTTCAATGGAGTACTCAAAGGTGCCCGTGGCCTGCCTATTACTGCAATGGTTGAATTCACTTGGAGCAAACTTGTCGCGTATTTCCATGATCGACACAAAGAAATTACTCATAATCTCTCAAAGGGCAAGGTGTGGAGTAAATATGCCTTAAAAATCTTTGGACAAAATCTACAAAAATCTACAACACACCAAGTACATACGTATAATAATTTGAATGGTATATATCAAATAATTACCGTATACAACATCCATAGCTCTGGAGGGGGACACCATAGTCATGAAGTAAACCTAGTGGACAGAACATGTTGTTGTGGAAAGTGGCAAAATCGAAAGATCCCTTGTTCACATGCAATTACAGCTCTTCAGCACTTGGGGCAAGATGTGACTACATATATTGACCCATGTTATAGTTTGGAGAACGCCATTTGCACCTACTCAGATGCATTTGTGGTGCCAAAGTCAGAGTCATTATGGAGGGATGTAGACGGTCCAAAGTGGGTGCCTGACCCAAACCTGTTGTGGGCCAAAAGTCGACCTGTGAAGTCTAGGATACGAAATGAGATGGATGGGGTCCGGTGAGAACCGGGAAGCCGAAGGCCAGATTCTGACTTGAGGGAGATTCAACAAAAGCAGAGCTGTGGACTGTGTCATCAACATGGGCATTTGTTGGAAGCCTACATGTTGCACATATTGTGTTTGAAAACCTGCAATATTGCGCCCAAGTCAATTGCCAATATCACAAAAGGTACTCTGTACTTGTAAAACAAATTTATTAATCATCAAAGACATATATATGCTGGAAAAACTTACCATCTAGGATAATTATTCCTTCAAAGTCTGTGTCTCACACTTCAAATGTCCAAAGGTGAAGTCTCATCATGTTCACTCCTCTCTAAGACAAGCTCTTGATCTTTCTCAAAATGTTCATGTACAGCCACAGAAGTTGGGCGATGTTGAGGACTTTCCATCTCTAGTGAATCAAACTTCCTCCTTAAATTCTTAATACTCAAACCAGCCATTTTAGTGACTAACTCATGGCTTCTTGAAGTAGAATCTGCAGGTATGTCATGTTTGGTTTCATCTACAAGATCATTAATTGTGGTAATTTCTTGAGTATCCTCCCATTGAAAGAAACGACAAGCTCCTTGTCTCTGTTTCAAAGCCACAATCCATTAATCAGATATCAACTAGTATGTGAAAGAATGGCAAAGCCGTGATTTTAAAATGCTCCATAAGGAGGGTACACAAAATGAACAGAGGCTACTCTCCTAAAATGCTGCCATTGGATCTATACTTTTCAAGTTTCTTAGTTTATTTTTATCTGTATTGGTTTAAGGACAAGGTGCTGTACAAGTAGTTTTTCTCTGAGCAAGACCCACTTACTCTACATGATCTTGAGGATAAAAATGAGAAGAGATTTTGTTAGAAAGACTAATATAATTATTAAAATAGTAGCTGCTTCCATACCTTGTCCTCGTGCTTATCATATGTAGCAATGCACTCGTTGGTTTTCACTGTCCATAGCTTTACCAGACCATCAGCACCTGAAAATTATTATTTAGTTGAATACATGTCATGTGAACAGTAGATAAAGACCAAATAGGTAACTATTAGCCACATTACCACAAGAAACAAATGAGAAACACAGATAACTAGAGGACCAACAGCACATGGTGTATATCCACCAAATGCATTCTGCACTGTCCTTGCCCACACCCCATTTGCCACTGGCTGACAATACCAATCCAGTGGTTTGGGGGAGCCACTTGTATACATAATTAAACTTTATCCTCAAATGTAAAGGAAAATTTAAAGCATTTAGAAAATCTTGGGGGAGCAATGGCCCCCTCAAGCTATAACATGGCTTTGTCTGTCAAAACTCAACCCATAGCACTTAGCCAAGAGGCCAATGAAACCAGGATATCAACTTTTTACACTTTGAAGACATAAGTACAAAATAAAACTAAATAATTCTAGTCCTGGAATTTATTTATTTATTTTGTTTTATTATCTGCTTGGTAATTAATTCTTGCGTGACTTAATACCAGCATAAATGTTTTTGAGATCAGTGTAAATATCTACCTTCTTTACTTTATACATAGTTTCTGCAACCAGTGCTACCGCTTTCCCATAATCTAGGTGATGGTTTCACACAGTTAAGATACATGAAAAGCGTGTAATTATCTAAGTATACCTAGGTAATTGTTTCACGCAACAAATGGACATGAATAGCATGCAATTATCTAAGTAAATTTTTAAACAGACATGCAATGGAAATGAAGAGAATTTCCACAAGATGATGGGATGTTCAAGTTGAGGTGAGAAGATGGTAAGATAGTTTACCAAATTCCTACCAATTTATAGCTTACTTTTTTTGATAGATAATTTGTAGCCTTATTTCTGAAGATCTTTTTACAGAATATATTAGAAGAATTTAGTTCAGATAAAAAAAATGGGTGGTTCTTTTAGTTTAGGAAAAGAGATTTCAATGCCAGAAAAAATTGACGTCTAATTAAATTAGCTAGAAAACTTTTCTTGAGAGAACAAAGATAACTTTTCATTGCTTTTTTCTTCTCAAAAACATGTTCTGCCATGGCATAGTTTTCAGATAGGCACCATATGGATTTTCAGTCTTTTCTGTAAATGTAACTGTGTTCAAATCTAAAACTTTAAAATTCATCTCATTGTAGAATAATCATGCATAGGATTGTTCTTCCTTTGCTGTTCTAAAAAAAATATCCCTGATAAAATCACTATAAGGTAATTTATTATTATTATTTTTTATTTCCTTTCTTAAAAAAAAAAAAAAACTTTTGCCAGATAAGAAACTTTGAAAAGAGTACTAACTAAAAACAACATAAATGAGAGATAACTGCTTATGAATGAGAGAACATACAACAGTCAGTTTTTTGTGCACGTCGTTTTTTACTTTTTGCTGCAAATCCTCCAATTCCTCCTGCAAACAGCACTACACAATTAGCAACACTGGAATAGTTATGGGTGGGAATTTCTGATCAACTGAACATACTCTAAACTTACTACTCCAATTTTACGCTAGAAACAACTGTTCAATGGAATTTCTTTTGAAAAAGACAATGGCTGTTCCTAATGTATTCTTATGAGTTATGACTTGTACCAGAAAAATAATTGATTCAGCCGATTATAAATTAATCAACATTTTAAAAATATTTGCTTCATTTAAAATGAGAAAGTTTCCAAACAATTTAGTTACCTTGGTGAAGTCAGAATCAGACAGCAGGGAAATGCGAATGTCCATTGGCACACTGGAAGCTTGCAGGAGAATTTCACTATTGATTTTACCAGCTGATGAGGTTTCTTTCACGCCTGAGACCGTAAAAAAAAAAGGAGGGAGAATAAATATCATAAAAGAAAAGAAATCAATCATTAGTTATTGAAGATAATGGTTAACGTTTAGTTTAACAGACTATCTTATTAAAGAAACCAGACGATTCAAACAAGAGACCAAGCTTATCTTATCTGAAATATTAACACCATGCTAGCAGATCACTTTGCTTTGTAACAATTACCTACAACTTGGGCAAGCTGGTGAGAATTTTTCTGCAAATAATCCATGGGGTCATTTTTAACTTTCACAAGACTCCCCACTATTTTTCCACTAAAGCTATCGCGGGCCTTCAATAACACCTCCACTAAGCTCCTCCGTAAGTATAGAAGCTTTATGTTTTCAGTAATTATGGAGGCATAGCCTGTTTGTTGGAAAATTCTTTCAACTTCCTCTGACGGAGATTTATCTGAGCTCAATATTGTCTTCTTCTTAGATGGTAACCTGAAATTTTCATTTTTGACTCTGGAATTGGTTTTATCTTCATGCTCAATTCCATCCTCCTCTGACTGCACCAAGTTCTCAGCAAAATGTACATCCAAAAGATTATATATACGGTTCTTAGAAACCGATTTCTTTCCAAAAAGAGAATGCAACCTTTCATCACAAAGGACCTTCTTCTTCTTTAATGGGTCTAGAAGTTTGTTTTCTTGAATGTATTCAAAAATGAGACGATCAACATTGAATTGTGTTAACTGTTTGGTTATATCTTGACCCAGGGATTGGAGAAATTCAATGAGAGGTTTTGATCCCCATCCCATGAACACTTGCGCCTTGGACTTCCTCCGCTTGCACAAAGGCCTATATTGTTCCATATCATCCAAATCACACACAGATCTTATCAGTTCATCTTCATTTTCACTGTTCTTCATCTTGGCTTTTGTATTACTGACATCATCCAAAGTCAGGCCTTCTTCATCCTTTACAATATCCCAATATTCCTTGAACAGCCCCTCATAGGTATCTCTGTTATTAAAGTCTATCTTGCCCTGAAAAATCAACAACCATACAGCCAAGGAAGAAACAAAAAATAGACATAAATATCCATTGACAATAAAATGTAATTTTCCAGAAACAGAAAAACAAATTCAATCAACTCTCTTTAGTGATTATGCCAATGATTTTGTCATTTTTTATATAAATGTGAATCCTTAGCTCAATTATCTAATAAAAGATGATGCAATGAAGAGCAGAGATAATAGAGGCTGCTTAAAATCCAACTTCTCTCTCTTTGACATGCACACAAATTTGAGATTTTTTTTTTTGGGCAAGTTACACAAGCACCTTGTGGATCTTGAACCCATGACCTCCATCTCATTATTAAGGAGGAAGTGCCATTTGACCTAGAGCTCACTGGCCAGTGGCTTCACTCCAATTTGAGATCTTAGCACCCCATTTTGGTAAACTTCTAAAAAGTTGACTGCAGTCACAATCTCTACAGAGTTTCATCAGCCCAAAACCCTATTTGGGTAATGAAAAGGATGTAGCAGAGGGGAAACCTATATATTTCACACTAAGATTGTAGGATTGCATCACATACCCCATCAGAATCATACTCCACGTTTTCTTCTGCACATAGAACAAGCTTCAAATACTCACTGCAGAATCCCTTCTTCCCACGAGTTGGTGCAAACTCAGCAGCATTCGTGCAGCACTCACATATGGCATAAGGACAGCAAAAGCACTGAAACTTTGGAGATTTATGGCATATTGAGCAATAGTGCCAATCTGACATGTAAAGCTTATCATTTAATAATTTTGCAAAGCAAGCGTGTGATTGAAAATGTGATGAGACAAAATTCCAGTGTGATAAAAAAACTATTAAGTAGGAATTCAGTGCAAAATAGGAAGTTTCAACATATATTGAAGTCCTATCAGTAGGATCAGTTAAAACATGTTAAACTAATTGTAGTATAAATAGTACTGAGAAATTTTTTTATACTAATTTCTTGTGAGGTGATAATTCACACATACACACACTACATTTATAAAATAAATAAATAAATAATATAAAAAATAAAATAAAATTGTTACAGAGAGCTTTTAATAGTTGATTTAAAAAAAAAAAAAAAAAAATTGGAATCAAAAAGTGTAACATAGGAGAATCAAAATCATTTATTAAGATTGGAATGATCTTAGAAGATAGCCAAATGATCGAGCATGAGCCTTCATGCATGCTAGATCTACCAAATTCGTGCCATACTTGATAAGCAAATGTTTTGATGGAAAAGACGGTACACAATCAAATCCTAACTTATTTATTAAAAAAAAAAAAAAAATCAAATCAAATCAAATTCGAACTTATCAAAGTTGAAAAATGTAAATGGCTTACTGCAAGTCCAGCTTTCTCTGCCCTCCAAAAATGAAACTTTCTTTCCCACACATCCAGGATGATAAACTTTTAGACAATCCCTGGAATCAGCAGATACATGAATAAAATAATGTAGACAACGATCTATGTAGAGCAATTAAAGGATCATTCTGTTTATATGGAATCCCCAAAGAAGCACAAAGAAACACACACACACATATAGTATTGAATCAAGATTATCATGTTACTTATTAAAAAAAAAATCTACACGATTGTGTTATTTTACTTGATCAGCCCCACTAATTTTTCACTCTCACAAAAGCATACAAAAATTTTCACATGTATATTAAACTGTCAAGCTTGTTAGAACCTAGTTGCTGACAAATCCAACATGTGCCAAATCGCAAGTTTCTTAAATTTTGTCAAGCCATATTTGAGAAGCTAATGAACAACAATACAATCAAATGATATGCATTATAGTCCATAATACTCAAGCTTACATTGCTTTCTTTTACTTTTACTAGAAAATAGAAGACCCAAGGAACATTTGTATCTGGATTGAAATGAAACTGTGAATAATATCAATGCAAATTGTGCAAAGAATTTAAATGTGTAATGACAGCAAACAATAAGAACACTAATAAAATCAAAATGCCAGTTTGAACACACATAACTGGTAACAATTACCACCTAAAACCACCGATCAAGCAATAATAATTATGAAAACCCAGATCGAATATCACATGAATCTGATGAATAACTGAATCACACCCACCATTCAAAATTACAAATTTCGACTAAACTAATTAATTGGCTAACGCAAACCTTGACAGGAAGCACCTAAAAACGCTAGCTTCAAACCAAAGCAACAAATTTTAGAAACAAAACACATTGATAAATAGAAAGAATGACAATTAGCCAAAGAAAACATCAAAGACACAGAAGTTGAATTGTTTTGTTAGTACATCAACATTTTGACCATTTCCATTTAAAAATAAAAATAAAAATACATCACCTGGGCTGAGATTAATAGCTTGAAAGAGAAATTCAAAAGTGGTGGAAGTGTTTGTGAGTAATCTGGAAAGATATAAGATGCTTGAAAAAATAAATTATACTCTTGTTCTTAATTTCTAAATTTAAAATCTCTAAACCTTGTTCTTACTTTCTATCACTTCTTTTTTCCAAAAAAAAAAAATTAGAGTACCTCGAAGAATCATCAATTTGTGGCTGCGAAACAGATGAAGTTAAGCTTGGATGAGAATCCACTCTAGCTGTTGAAGCTTTAAAGTGATCTGAGATAACCTTTATCTTCCCAAGACCATCATCCATGAAGCAATAACTTAACGTTCTAAAAGACAGTGCAAAACAAATATTAGAGAAGGGAGAGTAATGGGTAACCAATCATTAAACAATAACTTCATACAGGCATAAGCAAATTAGCAAAAAGTCATTTGATACACTTTCTGAGAACCCTCTATTGATAGTGACAGATATTTTTTCTCCCCTTATAACCACAATAAAAAGAAGCTGGAGTATAGATTCTTTTCTTTTCATATATATGCTGTATCAGCACCCCAGGCACTAGCAGAGAGAGAACTAGCTGTGAAGCAGAGTCCTAGTTTTCTGCTTAACAGAGTGTGACAATTGTATCACTATAAGGCACTATTTCTTTACACAATCAAATGTTCATTACATTTCTATGAAGGTATGCTGTTCAAAGACTTTAATTCCTTACACAAAATTTCAATGTTGCAATTCCTTATAAAGGAAATAAATATCTGAAAAAATGTTGTAAAAATCATAAATTGAAGAGAGTTGCAAAAAGTCTTTCAACTGATGCACTCTCATGATAGCAATCCTTCTCATGAGGCTGGCAATGCAACAATAAGATTAATGAAAGTGACTAAGAAAACATGAAAGGTACCATGTTTAGTGATAGCCACTCTTGAGGGAGTGGTGCAGGTGCTAAAGGGAATCAAAAGAAGATACTGTTGTTAGATGGATAGAATCAGATCATAAAAAACGATGAAAATCATAGCTACTTCATTGATTCTTTCGATCATACCTCAGCATTGATAATAAAAATGCATCAAATAAACACACAGGGGATTCGAAAATCTCACTACCTGACTATTCACTAAACCTTAATGCTGAAATCCAGTTGAATGCTTTGGTGTTACATAGTTAGACCAAGAAGTCAAGAACACACAAGAAAGATTAAACTCAACCTAAATCGTTCCGAGCCTCGCATTGTATAGGTTTTCCCACTGTTTGTTTGCCCATAAGCAAACACAGTGCCTACAGCAAAGAAAATGAGATTATTCCTATTTATATTAATAATGAATAAAATGCAACAAGTCCAATACAAGCTAATGGGTTTTCAAGGAAATAATATAGCTAACCTCTTGCCCATTAAACTAACCACTATTGCCACAAACACATGTATGAGAATGTAAGAAAGCAGTAAACTTATGAGGTTTTCACAACCTAGCTTAATTAAATAAATTGATTGAGGTATACTGAATATACAAGCTCAAGTTAATGATTCTGCATACTCATTCAGCCATTAGCCTATACTTTGCAACAAAATTAATATCAATTTCAGATGAGGTGCTAACCCTAATGCATTTTACGCTTATGCTATCTCGTATAGTGTCTGGTATGTAGGGGAGGGGGTACTGCATCTCCTTGGTCAGGCTCCTTGCTTTGCTGCAAAGATGAAGTTACAACCAAACAATGGATTAAATGAATTCTAATACCAACCATAACAGCAGTCGCGAAATTATTAATTACATTAAATGACTTGTCATACCGTGGGGCCAGCCTTATGTCCTGCTTTGTGACCACCTGTCCCACAAGGAGGTGCTTTTGTTGTGCATTTAGGTCGACCTTGTGGGGGTGAGTGTAACCCAACTACCTGCTCATTCTCGACATGCACATCTGGCTGTTTTGCTTGACTTCCAACAACTGAAGATCCTACAACTGCGGGGGAGGATGGTGTAGCAGATGAAATGTGAGTGAGGCTCGTAGTCAAGGGATCTGTATGGAGTGGGCATGAATGACATGAATTCACTGTGGGGTGATACATGGTCTATATGAGTGTGCATGACAGGAGGGGTCTCATTGAAATCAAAGCCGAGATCAAAGGATGGCGGAGTAAGTGAAAGATGAGCGGAGTCAAAAAATGTTCATGGGGTGGGTGAAGGGATCTCGGGGTGAAGAGATGCATGAGTAGTGGGTAGAGGGATCTCTAGGTCAGGAACTGCATGAGCAGTACATGGAGGGAACTCTAGGGCAGGAGATGCATGTGCGGGTGGAGGGAACTCTGGGGCAGGAGATGCATGTGGGGGTGGAGGGGGATCTAGCCTACTGACAACTTGATGGGGTGCAGCACGCTGACCATGGCTATGGCTGGCAGGAGTTGAGCTCGTGCTTGGTCGTCCAGTATCTTGTGGCGCTTCTGGATTTGCCCCATCGGTATCTTCCAAGGAAAGTTGGGCAGTTATACAGTGAAGGCGATCCACTACCTTAAGTACAGTTGTAATCTGCTTATGCTCAGGACTGCCTATTGTATAACACGTCAACAATTGCTTGTGACTGGCAACCTGCAAGTAAATAAATACAATTAGTACATCTAACACAAAAGGTGATACGCAACAAAATTTGAAAAGAAAGGTTGAACCAATTACCATAATAAGATTTGCAGCAGTAGTGTGGTCGATGAACCTCCAAGTCACCCTATCGTACCAACGGAAGTATGGATGAGCAGGCAACATATCACCCTCTAGTCGTGCTCCATGACATAGTAATCGTGCTCGAGTATTCCATACTTGGATATGGCTTCTGTGTTTGTCAAACCAATTCACTCTGGTCTTCCCCCTCAAGTCTATTTTATGAAGGGCGTCGTCAGTATCAACATTTGGGGGCGTTTCTTGTACCATCCCAAACTGACGAACAACATGGTCTAGTGTATGTTTCTCTACTAGCCAGAAACATACAAGCGGCACCCTCACTGTCCACACGTCCCTTCCTGCGACACAGAACGCAGGCAGGTGGCCTAATTTAGCTTCATATGGTTGCCACACCACCTGAAATTGCCAAATAAAAGGGTGGCACATTATAGAATGTTCCATTATTTTCGACTATGAGCTATTTTACAGTTATAACAGTATACAATAGTCATAAACAATAGAAGAAACACAATTTGGGTACTTGGCTGGGATGCATAGAATCTAGAAGCTGCCGGTACCGGATCAGAGCAATTTTGGCAGGGCAATTCTTCGTGTTCACAACCCATGCGGTCCTACAATTAAGAAAGGAGTCAATATCTACCAATTATGCAATCTAATAAAAAAGAAAAAGGAAGAGAGAGAGTATAATAAATTCTTTTTTTTGTTCATCATTCAATGATCATAATTTTGTTGGCACGCTAGCTCACAAAATAATGATTACTTCTTATAGACTAGCAAGAGTGAAAAAAAAAAAAAAACTTTATTTTAATTCTTTTCCTTATCAATAGTTGTGGAATTCAATTAATTTTTTTCCTATACTATTTATCCACAAAACTCTACAAAAATATTCCAGCAAAAGGATGAGTTATGAAAGAAATAAAAAAGAAGAAGAAATTGAAAGAAAGAATCTAATTAGCAAAAACTAAAACTAAGAGACAGATACAAGCTTTGTATCATATATATGGCCCATTCTTCCTACAATATTCTAATTGAGAATTTTCTCATTCATGAAGCGTTGTATCGTATATAGCTGAAAGGAAAAATTAATAAGATACAAGTTTCATTATCTCAAATTAAATAGCACTGAAATAGTTAATACTTGGAATTGAAAATTTGAAGTGATCAACAACAATAAATGATAGATAATCGTAAATTTAACATTACATACCACTAAGTTTATACTAATAAATGATTATCTAAACATATGATTAGTGGTAGAGTTAGAAATTAATAACACTTGTATTATACGACAAGCAGTAAATATGACCTTAGTGGTTGTAAAACAATATATAAAAATAAATAAAAATCCTATTAATTTTCAAAATTTGAGGAATATCAAGGTTAAAATTTTATTTTCTATGCCTAACAATGTGTCATGTCGTTTAAAATTATGGATCTATTTCCAATAGAGAGAATCGGTCAAGGAAGAGACTTACTTAATAGACAATGGAGAAGGTGGTAATGGTGGGCCATATGCATCATCTGGTGGGAGGTCCATCCTTGGGCACAAAAAAAAAGGAAATCTGAACCATGCCCAATACTGAACCAGTATCAAGGCCCCACTAATCTGACTGGCACCTCTGTCGGTTGCCCTGCATAACTCTCTGTACAACCATGCAAGGCAAGCGCTCCCCCAACTGTACCGAGGTGAATTGCGAAGGTCCCTCAACATCTGCAACCACATCGTATGCACCTTATCGCTAGACTTGTTGGCGAAAATTGTGTCCCCCAGGAGTGTTAGAATATAACACCGTGCATACTCATGCACAGCAACCTCTGCTGCATCATTGGGCAACCCTTGGTCTACTTTTTGAAGTAGCCGGTTAATCTGGATTCGTTGTCCTTGAAGCACCACACCATTAGTAACAATTCCAAGCATCTCCTGACATTCAGTAGCTCACACCAAGTCAGTTCTTCCAACAATTGCCTCACCATCGATTGGAATCCCCAAAAGAACCTCCACATCCTGTAATGTGATCATCGTCTCACCATGTGGCAGGTGGAAGGTGTGGGTTTCAGGCCGCCATCGCTCAACGAAGGTCGTTATCAAGTTATGATCAATCTCTCTAGATGGGGTCCTATGCAACCCCTCTAATCCAACTCTCTTAACAATGTCGAGGACGCGATCATCCACCATCGGTGGTCGTTTTCAAAACTCGTCATTACGACCACGGCATTTCAGTGCCCTTGGATCTTGCACATGATAGAACCATGGTGATGAGATGCAAAACTGAATAACCTTTGTATATATGATTGTAGCCATTGATCCCAAAAAACAAAAATAAAGCGGTTATCAAGGGAAATTAAAATATCATCCCAAAAAAAAAAAACAAAAAAAAAAAACAAAAAAGCAACAACAGGAGAAAAATAAAAGTATGCAATGCACTTAATACATTTGTTTTTAGCCGTTTATCCTGCTACTTATGCCGCGCATGCTAGTGTAAACATTGCCATAATAGCAATCCAACCCATTACCCACCATGTTTACAACGAATACATACATCAAAATTTGATTCGCTCTAGCTCTACAATTCAATGTCTTTAATTATCTAAGTGTAACCTTTATGTAAGGGTGTGCAACAGTCAACCAATCTAACTCAACCCAACTAATGGGCATGACTATGCATTCAAAGCTAGTAATACCATTGACAAACTTAGAATTTTAGAAATGGAAAACAAAAAAATCAACATAATGTAAAAGGATAAGAAGAGAATATTCAGCAGGTGGTCGGTTTTAATTTTACCTTGCCTTCCCAAACAGCGCACGATTGATGATCTTTTAGAAACCTTAACACTAAACCCTCCATGGGACCAGGACCGAAATCATCAGCGATCTTAGCAGCAACGGCAGCCATACTGCATGAAGTTTAGGGAGTCAAGAGTAATATAAGCACATGTTGAAGATAAATTGGCAAGGATCTCAATGTATAGCCTAATTTCTTGCACAAATGATAAGTATAACAATCAACCACAGGGAATAAAGATACATATAAAAAACTCAATATGCTGCCAACAATTGTAAAAGCAAAGTTTTATGTTAAGATTAAAGAAAGAAAGCTTAATTTGCAGCACAATTCTGACACCAAACTCTTTTATGTTTATTATGACAATCACATCTCCAATAATAGATAGGAATCTAAAATGTTTAAACCAGGCGCTTTGATCCTATGCTTGATTTTTGTACTATATCATAATTATTTTCAATCAACTCCAGTATTTATAAAATTATAAAATTATAAAATTCTAGAATTAACACTCTAATTTAACCTTTCATTAGGATGTTGTAAGCTTGCACTGAACACTACCATAAAAGCACTATCAACAGACCTTCAAACAAAGAGTATTTTGATAAAAAGCAACACTTCAGCTAAAAGTATAATATATTATTAGTAGATATAGACTATGAAAAACGTGCACAATACTTTGAATGGTCAACATTCTAATTAAGAAAGAAGTCAAAATTATCTTTAAAAATGATGCAAACTAGGGGGACTAACTCAACCTAAACCTATATTCCATATCAAACAATAACAAGCTGTCTTCTTTCATTATTGTTACAAATTTTGCATTTTGAAATAAAATACTCAAGAAAGCTACAATTATAGCTAGCTGCAATCATACGACACACTTGAATGAGATGATTCCATCCATCTGAGAATGAGTTTTCCATAGGCTTATAGTGATAGTAATCATAACAAAGCCTGATTGTTATCAATGCATTAATCATGTGGCAATAGGTTAATAATTTGGTAATGATGCAATATATTAAAATTAAAGAAAACAGCAGGTGCTGGAAGTTAAAAATGCTAGATCAAGATGCATGTACCCCACATCTACATGACTTCTATATCCTATATACCATCTGTTTCTAGCCATATTCAACACAGATTCAACAATTACTCTAAGTTAGTACTGCATTACCAAGCAAAGAATTAGGGAAATTCAAAACCACATAAATACATAATGCAATTCAAAAATGTGATAGGTAAGAACCAAAAACAGTACTTCAAAATAGTGGGATGGGGATTCAGAATAAATATACAATTTTTATAGCATATATTGGATTTTTATGTTATCAGTTGCAAGGAATAGAGAGAGAGAGAGTCCTTACTTTTGTGATAGATTACCAGCGGAGCCAACCAAAATCAGTGTCTGAGGGAGAAAGGCTGAGCGAGGCGGAGCGGAGCGACGGCAACGGAGCGAGAGCCAGCGACGGCGACCGAGCGAGAGGGAATGCGATTGAGAGTGATACTGTGAGTGGTGTTTTTGAACTTCAGTTTTTGCAGCGACGGCGACAGAGCGAGAGGGAATGAGAGTGAGAGGGAATGCGACTGAGAGTGATACTGTGAGTGGTGTTTTTGAACTTCTGATACTGTGAGTGGTGTTTTTGAACTTCAGTTTTTGAGTTCGATCTACACATGCCGAAAAGGAAATCGAGTTCAAAAGACTTGTTTTCCATTTAACTTAATCGAGTCCAATGGACTCGATTTCCTTTAAACCAAAACAAGTCCAGTGAACTCGATTTCTGGGCCTACGTGGACACACTATCCACCTCAACTGCTGGCGCAATAGCAAAACCGAGCACAATATACTCGATTTTATAACCCCAAAATCGAGTCCTCTAGACTCGAATTGTTAGAAACCAAAATAGTTTCAAACCTTAGCTAACTAATAATATAGTTTGGGTTTTATAGTTATTTAAAAAAAAAAAAAAAAAAAAAAATCTTATGCATAATCTTTTTCTAGAAGTGGAGAAGGGTACATTAAAAAGAAACAAGCAATGATGAATATAGCTACAAGAAGCACAGTAAAAGTGCAACTGAGAGGACTAAACGGGTTCACAAGAAGCACAGTAAAAGTGCAACTGAAAGGACTAAAGGAATTCAAAACACATGAACTTCACAACTATATATTCTTCCCTAGCAAGTTGGGTAGAATTACCTGCCACTCCTGAAATCCTCGCAATCTCTCGGAGTTCAATTTTTTGACAGCAATTACCATCCTATTTCTCTTGGATTGCCCCATATCCTTGAGCTAACCCTTAAAAACCTGCCCAAATCCTCCATCACCAAGTACTGTATCAGGTCTAAAATTCTTGGTTTGGGGCGGGCAAGATCTGACCAATTATTATTTCATAATTTTTGGAGCTACTACTGTCTGTTTCCGACCTGGCTGGTGGGAATGGTGACATTATGGGATAAGAGAATTGTGCTGCTGCACAAGGTGATTGGTTAGATCCTGAACAACTATCATCTGTCTCAGTTTCAGAAATGGTGGATGGAAATATTAATGGAATGGAAAAACAGGTTATGGTAATGGAAGGGTTTGTAATTATTATCTCATAATTTTTGGGACTGTCTGTTGCAGACCTGGCTGGTGGGTATAATGACACTATGGAATTGGAATTATGAGAGAATCTTGGAGATGTTTCGTTGGATTCTGAACAACTATCATTTTCACTATCTGAGTCTGGATTTGTTCCATTCCTTATCCAACTAAAACTGCCAGACTCTGAGTTGGCTGATGGGAAAACAGAGTACTCTAGTAGTGATTCACTTCTTTCTTCCTTTACTGTACTACCACGGTGCGAGTTGTTGGCAACAAATTCTGCAACCAAAAATTACGAAATACAGAAATGTTTAAAGTTTAAATTATATAGTATTCGATCACTAAATTTTTCTTGTCTATCTCAAAATTCTTTGAAACTTACCTGAATCAGCTTGGTGCTTCCTCATACTGATATTGGACAGAAAAATTTTGGGAGATTGAGAGCGAAAGAATTACATATGAAAAATGGTGTGTCAGTGTTCATAGTTTATAAGAACTTTGAAGTTTCAGCGAAGATACTTTCTCATGGACTCTCGCATTCCTTTCCACGTGACTGACTAGACCAAGTGCCAAAGTTCACTTTCCAGAAGAGGCTTCCTTGTGCTGAACAGTTGTTTAGTAGTGAAGAAAGTGCGTTTGGTAGCTCTATTTGTCAAAAATGTGACTTTGAGTTTTCGGCTCATCTACTTCCCGAGAGCATTCATATCTTGCTATGGCTTAATTGCTATACAATAGGGCCTTACATCATGTGGGTTGTTCTGAGTTCTTTGTGGGTCTTAGCAAATCTATCTCAACAATTGGTCTTGTGGTCCTAATGCTCATTTGGATTGACTTCGGCACTCAGCTTTCATGGGGCTTATCCTAGACTTTTTCCCATGTACTGAATCAGCATAGTTCATAGGCTCTGCTAGTTAGGTCCATGGGATTTAATTTTAGGGGAAACTACAGTGCTAGTCCCTAAAGTTTACTTGCTCAGCACTTCTGGTCCCTAAAGTTTCAAGCGAGTATTATTAGTCCCTAAAGTTTTAAATGAGTGTTATTAGTCTCTCTGTTAACTTCCATTAGTTTGTTTGTTTATGTGTCTAATGGAACAATGATGTGGCAACCTATTTGTTATTAAAAAATTATACATCATATTATAAACATAGAACCGAGTAAACTCAAATAATATGAGTCTTCAACACATCAAACTCATTAAAATTGGATCTTTCTCCAAATTCAAAGAACCTGGATTATTTTTTTCATTTTCTCAAAATCCAAACAGGTTCTAGAAATATATTCAATTCAAAATCAAATAACTAATATATATATTAAAGGATTTTGCTACTGCAGAACTCCACCGCTGCAGTAACAGCACTAAAAGAAGATGGAGATGGCGAGTTCGTCAAGGCCTATGCCACTCATCTCAAACACTCTAGTCGGATCTCTCACTAGGATTCGAACCTTGGGGGGGGGGGGGGGGAAAGCTTAAAACAATTTTTTATTTTTTTTTTATTTTTATGAAAATAAAAACTAACATCTATTTCATATTCAACAAAATACTACATATAAAATAAGTTTTTCTTAAACATTTGATATTATAAACATTTCAACAAAGTATAACATACAAAATAAGTGTTTATTAAACATTTCAACACATTTGTCGGTTATTTTATTTTATTTATATTTGGATGAGAGTTTGTCGGTTATTGATGTTATACTTTTAGTCCATATTTGTTTTTTTTTTTCTTGTGGGTCAATATCTAAACATTTCAGAGGAGATCCAAAAATATATATATTTAAGGGAAATCTTAATTTTAGGGTTTTGGGGGGGGGGGGGGGGGGGCTGCCCTACTGTAGGTCCGTCCTTGAATACATATTAAAATTATTAAACAGTGAGCATTTAAGTTGGGGGTCTAAGGATTTTTCAGTGTTCAATTTGAAAGATGGGTATTTTTTTTTTCTTGAGAGATTTCTGCTTGGTTGTGTATAGATGCAATTATGTAGATATCTCCAGCCTTGGTTACAAACTCTCTCTCTCTCCATAAACATATTCCTTGGTCCTGTTTGGATTCCTAGAAAAAGGAGGAAAAGATAAAAGAATCTAGGAACTTTGAATTTGGAGAAAGTCATGGGTTTGATGTGTTGAAGACCCACATTATTTGGATTTACCTGATTCTGATGTGTATAATATAATATATAATTTTTTAATAATAAATAGGTTGTCACGGCATTTAAAATATGCCACATCAATGTTCCGTTAGACACATAAGCAAACAAACTAATGGAAGTTAACAAATTGACTAATAGCACCCATATTTAAAATTTCAAGGACCAATAACGCACTCGTGAAACTTTATGGACCAAAAGCGCTCAGCAAGTAAACTTTAAGGACCAACAATGTAATTTCGCCTTAATTTTACCCCTCACTTTCTAGTGGCCTTCGACTAACACTTGACAATGTTAGTAACTTTCCATGGGCTGGTTTTCTTTAATTATTTTACTCACAAGTGGGTGTAATAAGATTGGGCCTTGGGGATAAATTTGGTGAGCTAGACATAAAAATTTATGGTATTTTATCTCACGGTTAGTGGGTCGGAGTGATGGGCTTTGGGCTGTATTTATTGTCTGAAAATTTGCTACTTACAACTTCTTAAAACAGATTGGGATTTTTCATTGCTTTTTTTAAGAGTGTGAGTTGAACCTACCTGTGGCATTGATACTGATGTTGACCCTTTTTATTTTTTGGGAACAACAAAGCAAAAAAATTTGGTGTGGATTTAACATAAAAACATGATCGTTAAAGAGTACTATCAGTGAACAAAACTCACCTACTAGACTATGTACAATTTGTTTCATTGAGCACTCCGAAAAGACAACAAAAGTGGACGTGAAAAAAGAAGGATTAGGATACTTTAATGATGTGCAAATAAGAAGTGAATGAATTTCTAACTATTTAATTTGGGAAAGTAATAACAATAACAATAACAATAAGAGAAGAAGAAGTGTTTAAGTATTACAAGTTTACAATTATTTATATACTATCAGCTGCAACTGATTAATTGATTATGAGTTTGTTCCTATTAAGTTTTGTATTGGTAACAAAAAGTTTACTATCACTATCATGACATAATGCTTGTGTGCAATTGGTTTGGATTAGCCTTTTTGGTTAACTTATTAGAATATTTACATCTTTTTACTATCTTGCACAAAAAAACAAAAACAAAAACAAAAACAAAAACAAATTGAGTAGAGAAAAGGGTCAGCCTCCACCAATTCATACATTGTAAACAAAGGTACCACAAAAATATAGAATATTGCTGATGAAACTAAGCTATGAATCTATATATATTATTAAAAGCTAAAGCGTAGCATTTATTGCTACTGAGCTCCTATTGCGCCACCTAATTGCCACATCATTTGCCACATAATTATTATTCTTTTTTTACAAAAAAAGTATATAAATAAATTATTAACTTTACATATTCATCTTTGTTGGTTTTAACATATAAATATATATATATATAAATCCTTTTTATTTCCAATTTTCCTATAATTTGTTTTTGACATTCACTTTTTTATTTATTTAATATTTACACTTTCTTCAATTTTTCTTCTTCCCTTACCTTTTCATCTTCCCACTACCCTCTACATAAATATCACTATCCATCTTTCCCTTCATCTTCCTTTATTTGTCTCTTCTTATTCACTCCATCTTACTATAAATTTGTGATTCTCTCTTCCATTTTTTGTATAGTTATCTCTCACAAAAAATGTTATCTCTCTCTCTCTCTCTCTCTCTCTCTCTCTCTCTCTCTCAATGTTTTGGTGGATTTTTATTTTTATTGCATCTCCGCTTTAGGTTGATAAATATTTGTGTTTTTTAGAACTATAATTTAGGTTGATACGATTTAGTTTTGTGTTTTAAGTTATTATTATTATTATTATTATTATTATTATTATTATTATTATTATTATTATTTCACTTTGATCGTTAAATTTTATCCAATTAAGTTATAAATAATTAAAGATAGTAGATAAAAATATAATAGTATTCCATTACATAGCATAATTTGGATAATTTAGTGTTTATTGTTATATATTTTAATTTTTCTTATTTTTTTCTCTTCTCATCTTATTTTATTCAATATTCAAATTCAACCACATCCTCCTTATTATTAAATTATTGATTTTTTCTATCTCTTTTTGTTTAAAAAAAAAATGTAATATTTTACTTAAATTCAAATAAAAGAAAATTGTGCTCATCAAATTGTACTCATTTTTTTAACATTTACACTTTCTCCAACATTTCTCATTCCCTTTATCTTTTCATCTCTCTAAACATTCTACCTTGATATCACTCTTCCTCTTTCCTTTTATCTTTATTTATTTTGTTTCTTTTTATTATCATTCTCTTAGTATAAATTTGTCATTCACTCTTTTATTCTTTACATAATTTTCTCTCACAAAAAATGGGTTATTTCCAACTCTTTCTCCCTCAATTTTTTGATGGATTTTATTTTCGTTTTTCTTGCATCTCTATTTTAGCTTGATAAAGTGTTGTATTCTTTAGAATTCTATTTTGGTTGATAAAATTTAGTTTTGTGTTTTAAGTTTTTTATTTTTATTTTTTTTATTTTTTTATCACTTTGATTGTTAAATGTTATCATATTGCATTATAAAGAATTAAAGATAGTATATAAGAATATACTATTATTATATTACATAGAATGATTTGGATAAGTTAGTGTTTACTATTGTAAGGACCTGCTCTAAGTCCTAGGCCCAAAGGATGGATGGACTTAGGCCCAAGAAGCCCAAAATAATAAATTGTAGAGAATAGGTTGAAGAACTGGGCTTTAGTGAACTGGTCAACCAATAAGATAGATCTTGATGACAAGAGAATGAAAATAAACTGGTTTAAACTCTAGAAAAGCGTCCTCGGCCAAGTCCGAGGAGACTGATTCTCTTCTATTAATATTCCAGTCAGGTTACAAGTTTTGTTCTAGGGAGTTATAGTGTTTTTCCTTCTTTTTTTTGATCGCCTTCCTCATGGAGGGTCTCTTACATTATATAGCTTCCTTTGGACCATCTTGATCCTACACTTGTTGATCATTTAAGCCCTTACTTGAGTGCCCGTCCCATCAGACACCCTCTCTGGCTTTTTGTGAGTTGTGGTAGTCAGGGCAACACTATTCAGGGGTTTTCTCAACATAATTGCGATTAGAAAAGTAGCTGCAGTGCATTTAATGCGGTGGTAGCAGTTAGATATTTCTGAGTTCTCATCGTCCTTATGCGTTTATGATCCATGTCCTTATCACTGGAGCTTCTTGGAAGGTCACCTTGATTGTTAGAATATATATTTGAGCTGTATTTATCATATCCAAGGAGATGTTCCTCCTCAGACCACCTTCCCATTTGTATCTTGCTCATTAAGTCCCGGGTCTGAACCATTCATTATCTTGCTTTCGTCCTCGAACTACTCACGCTCTCGGCCAAAGCCCAAGGCCCAATATATGATTTGGGCCCTTAACCCTACAACTGTTATATATTTTATTTTTATTTTTTTCTCATATAATTTTATTCAACATTTAAATTCAACCACATCCCCCATATATATCATTAAATTATTTATATTTCCTCTCCTTTTTAATTTTAAAAAATTTAAAATATAATATTTTGCCCAAATTAAATAAATAAAATTGTCCTTATTAAGTGAAGTAATGCTAAGGATTTAACCAAAAAAGAAAAGAAAAAAGAAGTAATGCTAAGGAAACACTCATTCTCACACCCAATGCATCAAAGGAAAAATGAAATACAAAACAAATCAAGTTAGAAACACTAAATAAATAAATAAATAAAAACTAATAATGCATATTTTATGTCATGGAATCATCATCAAATTTTGGATAATGATAGGTTGCCAATGGAGAGAGAGAGAGAGAGAGAGAGAGATGGTAAAGAAAAAAAAATACAAAGTAATAAAGAGTAGATAAAGAAAAAAAAAATCAAGCGTCAATTAGTAAAACAAAGAGGTTTTAAGGATAAGTAAAAAATAAAATAGAGATTATCATGTGGAGAACATTAAAAACTTTACAGTGTAATAAAATAAACCGTTAAATTCACTTAAAAAATTAAATCAATAATTAAATACAATCATAGTACTAAATTTAAATTTAAAACTAATCAAACTCTAACTATGGAAACCATATTAATCATAACCAAAAAAAAAAAAAAAGATGTTCTATGGTAGTAGTAGAAATTACATAAGAAATAAAGTTAGAAAATTTTAAAATTTCTTTTTTGACCTTTCATTTAACCTTATTTATAATATATATATATATATATATATATTAATATAATTTTCATACACTATTACTTTTGAAAATCTAATGAACAATGCTACCTCTCATTTAATGTCTTTGTTATGCAAATCATCAGTTAGTAAATATACGATAATGGTAAGAAGCGTTGCAAATGAGACCACTAAAAAAAATATAAAATTAATTAGCCACTATTATTTTGGAGTAGTGGTCTATAATTTTACGCATCTAAATAAATGGAATATATAGAGTTTTCTTAAAGGTATGTGTAAAGATTCACATTATATATAAATATATATATGTGTGTGTGTGTGTGTGTGTGTGTGTAAAGGTAAAAAAAAAAAGGAATATTTAAGGTTTATATTAACTTAAAAACTAATGAAAAACCAATGGTTAATAACTAAAATTATAGTATTAATAAAATATTTAATGAGATCATCCTAAAAAAAATTACACGCACAGCGTGTGGGTATGCGACTAGTGATACATAATAGGAAGGTTCAAGAGCCATCAAATCAAGTGCCAAAAGTGACATGATAATATTTTTTCCTTTCCATTTTATTAATTGAAAGCATATTTTCAATGTACACATGAACTCGTTTAAAATGAGAGACACAACTAATTCGAAGGGTTTATAACATCTCACTACCTCAAATACATAGAAATTCAAATAAATATTTCAATTATTCCAATAGACTGAGAAACAATATATACATATACCCTTTCCAAAATAGATCTTTTGAAGGTTGCAACTTTTATGGTAGATATAAAAGCATTCAACAATTAATGCTTTGAAAATAACAATATTAAGAAATCCCCAATTCTCTGCACCACAACCGTTGCGATTTTCGCATCATAGCAAAAAAAAAAAGAAATCCCCAATTCTTGTACCACTCATTCATGCTCATAACTTCTTTGAAACCCATAAAAAAATCCCCCACTTCCCTTTAGAATCAACTTTTTATGGAACTCAATCTAAAAGTAAATAATAAATAATAAATAAAAATAAAAATTCAATCACTAACTACATTTTAAAGAAAAAAATAACAATTCAACAAAAGAGACAAAAAGACATGATCAATGAACCTAAACAATTAACTACAATCAACACTATGATAGAATCCATGGATGAATCACTGTAGTCAAAGCTATATGTGAAAGGGTTAAGAGTTTCAAAAACATATTAAGTTGAGTCATCTAAAGATGACTCAACTATGGTACTTGATCAACTTCAAAGAGAGAACTAGCAAATGCAAAGGCAAATAGATTGTTGTCATTTAATTCAAAAGTCAAGAAAACTTTTAAAAGGGAAGGCCCAAGAGAGAATTATGAAGTCCATTAACAAAATTGTAGACTTGGATGATGACAAATATTTTAGAATTTTCAAATTCAAGCAACTATAATTTCCAGAAATATTTAATACAAACTTTAGATGCTATTAAAACTATATGCATATGTCTAAAAATTCATTGGATATGTTGCTGGATATGTTATAAGGGTTGTATAAAGCACGTCAATACATTGTTAGGTGGAGATTTGGCATTGGTGTTAACATTAAAAAATATATATATATATATAATGTTACGGTTATGGTTATTTTTATAGGTTGTGAGTTTCTATCGGTTTTGTGGATACCGGTTCTTTTGGCATTTGGGTCTCACTTACTAGAAACCTTGGAAGTTTTCTTGGAGAAATATGTGGTATGTGTTTGAAATGAATGACACTGGGGTGATGTGTGTGTGAGAGTCTTTTAATCTTTTTACTTACTCTTTTTTAAGGTTTTAGCAGTATTTGTGTCATTTTTAGCATTTTAGCGAGTGACATTTTAGACGATGAGCAATGTTATTTAGAGGGTGAGCAATGTCATTTCACTTGCATCTTTATAAGGTAAATTACAAAATACCCAATGTGGTTTGGGGATATCAACATTTTGTCCACCAATTTTCAATTGTCTAATTTAATGACCTCTTAAATTTTGGAACAAATTGAAACTGTTAGGGATTTCTTTGGACATATTTTGTAGTTCAAAATGCTGCTGATAGCAGATTCTGCTAATGCTGTTGGTAGAAAAGAACTCAAGCTCCCGCATGCGGGAGCAATATTGTTTGGTGTCTTCCAAAAATATGAAAAGGTATTAACCATTTTTCCTTTATATTTTTATCAGTTTTAGACTAGTATGTATCATTGAATTTGCTTAGTAATTATTATATATAATAGCATCAGTTTTTTTGTTACAATTATTGTTTTTGATTTGTGAATGTTATTTATCTACAACAATATTCGTATTTTATTTGGTTCAAGATAAAAAAAAAAAAATACTAATTATGGATCTGACATGGCATTTTTTAAATGCCAAATAAATTTTTTTATTATTACTTTAATAGCCACGTCAGCATTTAGTGTTTAATGGTGCCCTTCATTTGCCACATAAATTATTTCCGTTTGTGAGATAACGGTAAGGACCAAAACTAGAACACTTTTTGATTTTAGGAACTAAATGTGGTAAAATTAAAAAGTAGTGACCGAAATGGAATTCAAGTCAAAACATAGAGACCAAAAAATGTATTTTCACCTTGGTTTTAATGTCAACATAAAAAAATGTTATTGTTATGGTTATTGTTACAGGTCGTGAGTTTTTACCAAACCCTTGGCATTTGACACCCACTTACTCGAACCCTTGGAAGTTTTATTGGCGAAATATGTGGTATGTGTTTGAAATGTGTGACACTAGAGTGATGTGTGTGTGAGTGAATATTTCACCTAATTTACTTATTCATTTTTTAGATTTTAGCAGTATTTGGGTCATTCTCTAGCATTTTGGGGGTATTTTGTGTTAGAATAATGTGGCCCAACATGATATTTTATGATGTCTCTATTATCAATAATTTATTATTCAAAATTTCTTGTGAAATTTTGCAATATTTTTATGATGTAAAATATTGGTATAGTGAAATATGTCTACTTGATTTTGTAGACTAAGATTATGAGTCATTTCGTTATAGTCCTTGACTTGACCCAGCATGATGTAGCCTATTCTTATAGGTACATTATTGCATTGGCCTTAATAAATCTATCGTGTCATTACCAGTAACTTGACACCTATAAGAGGTGTTGTCATTATAGTGATTCTGGATATGAAAGATAGATGAATCAATGTGTTAGTATGGAGTTACAAAGTAATGACACGTTAATGAACTTCTTCATTAATGAATCTAATTAATGAAGTTATCTATTAATGAATGTAACATATCTACTACATGAATTGTTATTACGATAGAAAGGATTTTATGACTGGTCATGTCCTTTCTGAATATTATAAATATTATCAAGGCAACACTTGCAAAAGGTGTGAGAAGAGAAAAGAAAGCTCTTGTTAATCCTAACTTGTAGGGGAGAGCATCCAAATTTCTTGTGAGGTCCTTGAATAATATAATTTATAGTATGTAAATTTCTCACATCTTATTGTTGATTTTTATTACATATGCACATGATATAATTATTAATTGATAGATGTATTATATATTTTTTCTCTTGAATTAACCCAATTACCCAACTGCACTAAATTCACCACAAAAATTTGGCCAAACCCAAATCTATTCATTAACCCACGGAAAGAAAAATGAAAAAAAGTATTTTGTATCAAATGATACCACGTCATACATATCAAAATCTAATAAACGAGAGACATGTGTACAAAAATAACTATCCACTAATATATGTCTTTCAATAGTTAGTAAGTTAGTTATTTATTGCTGATATGTCTCACACTTGTTACATTTTGATACTGCTGACGTAGTAACATTTGATACCAAATATCTTTTCAAGAAAGATGTGGGAGGAAAGGACAGGCGAAAGAAGATGGGTAAGATTTGGCCAATAAGCAAAAGGAAAAAGAAAATGAGAGAGAGATACACGCACCATAAACCCACAACATGATCAAATACAGCCACCAAATCACCAGCAACAACCCAAAAACTACTGCCACAACCTATTGCCAAAGCCAAAGTAGTTGGAATTGGTTTTTACCCAAACTTAACTAACCCCATTTTTTTTACTCATGATGTGTCGAATAATACCCAAAAGTTTCGGGTCAGTTCACCTTTGGGTTTGGCCATCCCCACTTGGATGATCAGAAGTGCTGATGTTAGTAAGTATGCCTGAGGTATTGAACGACCACATCCCATTTAAGGACGTGATATTAGTTGACTGTGCTGCTTGTTCTTTTTGCTTAGAACTCTCAAAGGACTTCTAGATTTGAATCATCTGTAGGGATTTGAATCATCAGCTACTGCTGCTGCATCTGTTGCAGCAGCTGCAGCTGTTCACGGAGGTTTCTTTGAAGACTATACCCGCTTGCAGAAGATGCAGAGGAGGTGGTATTAGTTGTCTGGGCTGCTTGTGCTTGTTGCGTATTGCAGGAAATCTGGGCTTGTGGCATCATTTGTATTAATAACGGCTACAAGTGACTACCTTGTACTACCATCTGTCTTGAGGTAATAGTGCGGAATGTTTCATTAGATTTTGAACTAGTACTATCATCTGTCTCTGTCTCTGTCTCAGACTTGTAGGCAGGAAAGAGTAATGGGTTGGAAAGATTTGTTTTTCCATTATGTGTATGATTAGATTCTGAACTAGTATCAGACATGGTGGGTGGGAAGTGTAATGGAATGGAAAGAGCTGCTTGTCCATTAGGTGGTGGAAATACTTGCGAAATGAGGAGGTTATGGAAGGATTTGGAATTGTTATTTCATAATTTTTGGAACTGTCTAGAGACCTAGTAGGTGGGAATAATGACACTATTGAATTGGAATAATGACACCATCGAGAAACTTTCTGTCTGGCCGATAGATCCTCGATAGATTCTAGATCCATCAAGGTTGGCTTCTGCTCGATAATTGCTTGACAGCTTCTCGATCTGTCGAGATTCTCTTGCATGCATTGTTTTTCACATGTTTTACATCTTTCTATTATCTTGTCATCCATAGCATCTTGTTTCATTACATTCATGCATTTATATGAACTCCTTGTGCCCCTTTGATCATTTTTTATCATCTTTGTTTCTCGAGTGAAGCTTTATAGTTTCTTGTACCATTTGTCAATCATGACAAAAAGGGGAAGAAAATGTGGTTTCTTTTAAAGATTCTACATGTTAAGGGGAGAAATACATGCTTTTGTCAGGGGGAGTGTTTATTGTTTATGAGGGATGTAGTGAGGACTTTTTGTATCTTTTTTTTTTCTTTCTTTCTTATTTTAGATACATTGTTCTTACTTTGTGATAGCAAACCTTGTACTCATTTTGGTATATATATATATATATTGAGGTTGTTATTACATTCTTTCACCTATCTCTCCATGTGTTGTTTCTTTTCTCTCTTTATGCACATACTTCATATTTATTGTATGCAATCTTTTATTTTTGTTTTACACTAAGATGCCTTGATGAGTTTTGTTTAAAGTGTTTCAGAAATACAGGTTGTCAAAATCTTCCATGCCATGAACTCTCTTCTTGCAAAGTTTTTCAAGAGTTTTTTTTAGGGTAGATTTCAACAAGTGAGTATGAGTTGAGTGATTTATGACTTCTCTCATATTTCATTTGTTTGTTGTAGTTTTGTCAAGGATTGCCAAATGGGGAGATTGTTAGGACATATGTGAATCATGTTAAGAACATATGTCATTTAGAATTGGCTAATCTTTTGACAAAATGCACTTTACTTGTGTTAGGACATATATGATTCACTTGTTAGGAACATATGTCACTATTTTATGTAATTGGCTTATCCTTTGACAAAACGCACTTTACTTGTATTTGGGTAGATCTAAGATGTGTTTAATACTTCAAGAAACTGTGTTTCAAGATCAAGTGTTGAAGACATGCAAGTCTGTCCAAGATTCAAGCTAAATAAGTGTTGTTCATTAAATCTTGACAGCTAGCTATCCATCGAGCTTAAGAAGCTGTTTCAGCCCCGTGGCTCAACAGCTGTTCGACAGATAGGTATCTGTCGAGCTTTATGAAAAACAGAATTCCAGTTCTGTTTTGACTCTAATTTGGGATTATGTGTTTGGACTTTATTTTCTTCTAACCCTAGACATATAAAAGGATTAGTTTAAGGGCCGTCAAAGAAAATACAAGTTGCACAAGTGTTGAGCAAATTTGTTCAAGCAATTTGTAACCGAAGACAAAGTTTTGCCCTAGTTCATCATTCTTGTGAAGAAGTTGCTGTGTATGTGTACCGTAGGGTTTTGTGACCAAGCATCTTCTTGATTTTCATCGTTATGATGAACTGAAGAACTTTGCAGCCAACAACCTTCTCTAGTTGGTGATTGAAGTCGCGTACTGGGATCCGCGCATTGGTTAGTCACGTACTTGGGAGCCGTGCATCAAAAGGGAAATTGTCACTACAGAACAAGTCCAATTGGGTATTGGGGTAAGGGTTCAATTGTAGGTTGGTACAAGGTACTGGGATTCCTTTACTTGTAACCACTTGTTGTGATAATAGTGGAATTTCGGGAGTGGTGATCTGAAAATCATCCGGTGGGGTTTTTGTCGTTAGGTTTTCCCCATTTGTAAACAAATCACCGTGTTATTTATTTTCCGCTGCATATTTAGTTATTTGGTGATTTGTTTGTGCTACCACGCGTTTGCATGTTAATTCACTTGGCTAAATTAATTGTTAATTAATCACAAGGGGTCAATTCATTTTTGGCCTATCAACTTGTAATTGGGTAGATCTAGGATGGGTTTAGTACTTCAAGAAACATGTTGTTCAAGCCAAGTATTAAAGCCATGAAGATTAGACCAAGAAACAAGTGAAGAAAAGCTGTTCAAATGGACAGATTCTCGACAGATATATCTATCGAGGTTTAATGAATCTTGACAGATAGCTCGACAAATATATCTATCGAGGTCTCGATAGATATCTCGATAGTTGTATCTATCAAGAATTACAAAGTCAGAATTTCCAGATCTGATTTTCGGCCCATGCTGACTTGTATGTGTAGGGTTTCTTTTCTCACAACCCTAGACATATATAAGGCTTATTTTAAAGGCCGTCACACATGAGAATACAAGGAGAACACATGCAAAAAGTGACCGAGTGCCTTATTCTTTCTAAAAGAAGCTATTGCGTCTTTGCACCTTAGGGTTTTGTAACCAAGTGCTTCTTGATCTTCATTGTTGATGAAGTGAAGAACTTTGCAACCAACAACATCTTTAAGTTGCTGGAGTTAGTCACGTACTGGGAGCCGTGCATCATTGGTTAGTCATGTATTGGAATCCGTGCAAAAGGATGGCGTTCATATATTGAAGAGTTCAGAGGTATTGAAGAGTTCAGAGGTTCTGAAGCGATAGAAGGTTTCTGCTGTGAGTTCATTTACGGGGATTGTAGAGTCTAGGGACAAAGGTTTTGTTCTAGATCTGAAACTTCTCTTTACTATAGTGGATTGCTTTTCGGGAAGGTTTCCCTTCAGGTTTTTCACTGTGAAACTAGTTTGTTTCATTGGTTTTCCTGGGTCATCATATCTTGTCTTATTTACTATTTCGCTGTGCATGATATTGATGTTTGTTTTAACAAGATTTATTCATAATAAATATAATTAACAACTTGGGTTTAATACTTGTTAATTCTATCAATCGGGGTCTAAATTTCCCAACAAAATATAAGGATTTTTTATCCAAAAAAAATTATGCTCCACAAACCCTAAACATAAAATCGTTGTAGAAACTTCTCCTATCTCTAAACCAGATGGTTAAGTTGGAGTCGTGTTGTAGTAAGCTAGTAGCTTTTCTATTTCGGAGTCCTTATTTTTCAATTTGCATGAAACGACGTTGTAATTCCGGTATAAAGCCAGCCATGTAATATTTTCCATGATTATCAAAGACTTTAGCCAAAACTCATCTTTGGAGGCTAGGGTTATCTCAAAAATATATACTAGTGTTGTGCTTAATTTCCACCATATTTGATGTTTACTGTCATATTGTGCGAGAGTAGAGGTTAATTAATTATTTGTGGTTCATGTTTGAATAAAAGAGAAGGGGGTGGAGTTAGTTTTGTTGTTTCTTTTCCTCTCCTCCAATTCCCATCTTTAATATAATTAATTTATTTATTTATTTGCTAGATTATAAAGTGAATATATATGTAAGAGAAATTTGGTTTGTTTTCTTATGATCTCACCAAATTCATGGAAATGAAACTCTAGACTGTAACAATAGTTTGTGATAGGTATGGAATAGTGATTATTAGCATTTGGAATTTTGGATGTATTAAAGTTTCTTATAGCATTATTCTTGAGAAATCAAAAGGCATATATTACACCTTTATCCAAAGCTATTTTATGCTATTGACATCATACTTTTAAGAATTGTAAGCTTTGATTTATAACTATTAGATTTTTCCAATGAGGATCTTCACTTGGAAATATTGAATTGCATATTTTAAGTTTGAAGTTACAAAATTAGGTAAGGTTGAAAGATAAATATATTTTTTTTTTTAAAAGATAAAAATCAAATTAGAGATTAATGCACAGTAGGTATCCAAAATTTTATTTTCAAGGCTTACATTAATTAGATTGGGTTTTTTGGGGATGGTGTTTTGAAATTCTTTTATGTATTATTATAGAAGATTGACTTTTTAATGAGAAAGTATACTGCTTTGGTTTGTGATAAACAAGTTTCCATAACTTAAGGGTAGTTTTTGGTTTTCTTTTTATGTTAAAATATGTTCATGAACTTTGAGGTTTGTTAGATTTGTTATTGAAGTTTGTGAAAATTTTTGAATTAAACTTTTTTTCTTTCTCTTGTTTTCATTAGAAGAAAAGGTCCACTAAGAGGGATGAATTGCACCTCTATAGATTTGAATTTGATTTAAATTATGATATATATAATTTATTAGTAACCTCCTCTTTTATAGTTAAATATGATCAAGAGTCGAGTTATGATTAATGTGATTGACCAAGAATTTATGTTTATTTTGTTCTCACTTCAAAAATATAAGTGGTGCTCTCTCTCTAAAAAAATGGTTAATTCAATTTAATTTCTAGACAGGTTCCTATTAATATAGATTGTACTTAAAATTGCAAAATATTTAGTAATGTATAGATCCTATGAAGTTAAATGTGCAACTATTATGTGCCTCCCTCCAACGTAATATATGGACATAATTGAAGTTTAACATGATGAATATTGTTTTTTTTAATGTATTGTGGCAACATGGTTGAGATTTCTATGCAAACTACAAATAGAGTAAATGCTAAAAGAAATATTTTTATTCATGTTTGAAATCAAAGCATCTTGATATTTAAAAATATACAAATGAAAATGTGGATCATGTATGTTTCATTTTGAAATTTGATGTCTAGGAGGCGATAAGTATGTTTGTCATGTCGTCCCTCATGTTGTGAATATCTATTAATTGTTTTTGTGGAAATGAATAGTATGAGAGCAAAATTAGTAGTATTTATTTGTTTCATCTAGGGGTGTCCAAACAAAACCGTGACCCAACCCACCCGCCGAACCCGTCCAATTTGGCCCGATAATCGGCCGACTAGATGCCGGTGACGGTCGGCAGCGGGTCTCTGCCTCTAGAACTTGAAAATGACAGTTGGTAGGTTTTCTATGCAAAACCCGAAGAACCCGACCGAACCGCGATATAGAGCATTTCCTGGCGAAGTTTTTTAGATTTGGCTAGATCTTAGCCATTTTCGGCGAGATCTTAGCTAGATCCATGAAATCTCCACTGGATTTGGCGAGATCTCATTGGATCTAGTGAGATCTCGCCGAATCTAGAGAAATTTCGCCAGATCTAGCAAAAATATCACTGAAATGTTGCCTATTTTGCTAGATTTTGGCCGATTTTTAGATCTCCAACTCCGACCGAATTGACTGCAATCCATTGAAGGTTGGACCGCCCAATCTGATCAACCACTCTGGTCGGCGGCGGGTTGAATTTTTGACCATCCGATCTGGTTGGGTCGATTCCAGGTTGGGCACAACTCGACCTGTGGACAAACCTAGTTTCATCTTATAAAAACTGACATGATATGGTTATTTCTAATTATATATATATATATATAGAGAGAGAGAGAGAGAGAGAGAGAGA